>CM037862.1:28040797-28203552 GCA_021292105.1 Anadara kagoshimensis
GGGCCGAATAAACTATTGCTGACGGAAGGGCGGATGGAGAATTTTAACATACGACCCGTTGCGTATAAATTGCTACAAGCAGTGATAAAGTTGTTGTTTTTAAATTCTGTTAACAGTTTAATGCAGTGCATTAATTTAATAATTATGGATTGGATTGTCTGAAAAACAACAAAAAAATCAAACTAAATATAAAATTTAATTTACATTTATTTTATTTTGATGAAATATATCTGTTCATGCCTTGTTTTTCACTAGAAAAAATAATAAAGAAAATAAATAAATTGTATTAACCTTCGTTCACGCTTAACTGAATTCTGAAAATTATTAATTGGCTAAAAGTACACCGACTTTGAAGAAATGTACTTCAAAAAAAGTTTTAATTAATATTTAAATGTCAAATATTATATAAATATAAATGTACTAGATTCGATTAACTTATAATCTCATACTGTGTTATACCTACATCGGAGAAAGTAGAAACAAATAAAATAAAATATAAAATAAAAATTGAAAAGTCAGGATAAGCCATTGACATTTAGCGACGTTGTTGAATTCATGTGATATACCCCATTTCATATCAAAGTCAGTGAATCTGATTAGCATAATTTATATGGTCTGCTGAAATTTCTCATACGGATACAATATCTACCCTACATCGTCGAAATACTTGTGAAATTGAGCATGCAAGTGATTGACCGTTGGATGTATTTTTTGACATAGCTGCCCGTAACAGTCAATGAAAACTGATGTACCAAAACGGATGTTCTAGATTTTGTCTTATGCAGATACAGTACAGTTCTATCAAAAGTTTAACACTTAGCTAACGAATTAGTGTCGAATCTGCAGCCAATCACGGTCCCTTGTTAGCTATTTTCTCAATAGCTTTTCTGAAGCTGCTATCTATCTCTCAGTATTTCGATTATTAGCTATCCATAATTCGGCCACCGCCAGTATGATAATATGCCCGGACTAAGTTCTGTTCCGTCTTCCACTTCAGATATTATTATGTATATACTCTTTCCGTCTGTTTTACCTTGAATAGACCAGCGTTTGTAGTTATTTATCATATGAAGATCCTTGTTAACTGGCGCACGCTACTCTGCAACCGAGGTTTGACTCCTTTTCTCAGTGTTAAACTTTCGACAAATCGGTTCTATATGTAAGCTTTTTGACAAATCAGTGCCGTGCTAGAATCTAGAACCCCACACAGGTTATATATAACTTTTCATATTAGATCGATTCAGTCGCAATGTCGTACAAAATCGAAAGCGGTCTTATATAAGCAATTTTAGCATTTTTTTCTTCTTGACGCTATTGCCTTTGTTGTTAAGAAAAAGAAGTAGGCGGTAGCACGTTTTTCTAAGCGACATAAATCGTACCTCCTGAACAAATATTCATGATGCTACGGAACGCTTGTCCATTGCGTTTTTTTCGTTTTGAAAGCAACATTTGAAGACGTTGGCGATTATAAAATACAAACAGGACAAGGAAACCAATATACGGAACTCATTCATAAATTCTATCTGCAAAGCTTTCTCTAATAAAATTGGAAAATTTTAAAATTTGAAATGCATAACTACACGTTGTGCGGCTAATCAGCTATTTTTAAAATGAACAAAGTGCAGTGATTTATAGTTGAATAACTGATGAGAGCCTTGTTGCAACCGCTATTGAAATAACGACCACTATTGAAATAATTTCAATAGCGGTTGGGAATGCACTGAAATCACGACCACTATTGAAATTGGAATAATTATTTCAATAGCGGTTGTATCTGCATTGAAATAACGACCTCTATTAAAATAATTATTTAAAAAGCGGTTGAGGATGCACTGAAACAACGACCACTATTGAAACAATTATTTCAATAGCGGTTGAGAATGCACTGAAATAACGACCTCTATTATTTCAATAGCGGTTGGGAATGCACTGAAATAACGACCACTATTGAAATTATTTCAATAGCGGTTGAGAATGCACTGACATAACGACCACTATCGAAATTGCAATAATTATTTCAATAGCGGTTGTAACAGAGCCTGTTGGATTTATGTAACCACAGAAAATAAACAACAGTACAGACTTGTCGAAAGTTTAACGCCAAGCTAACGAATTAGTGCCGAATCGGCTGCTCGTCTCGGCCCTTCGTTTTCTACATCTCGGCGGCTTTTCAGCTGCTGTTAGTCTATTTCACGGCAGTTATTCGGCCACTAGCTATCCATATCTCAGAAGCTGAACTGGTACTCATTTCTATGGGCCAATGTTAAACTTTCGACAGGTCTGTTCTTTATGTAACTTTATATAAATGATATGCATGTGGATAGAGGGTGAAAAAAAAGGAATTTACATTCATGTCGATATCACGAGGTGTCCTCAATCAGTGTATACTTACTTACACAGTACATCTATATGTACAAGGACGTACCTGTTGCATAAAATAATGCTTTATCATATAAACAATTTTAAGTACTTCAAATGCATTAAACTAGCGATACACTATCATTACATGATGTATAGATACACAATAAATCTATAACTACGTCTTGAAAATAAATAGGTTACAGAGGCCTTGGATGGGCATCACAACGAGGTTCGTCAGCGTACAACATGGGTATTACATGACAACATTTACTACGTATCATTTAGGAAAAGTTACGTCGCAAAAATTTCGTGTACAACGTTATTTTTACTTGAATGGGCATGTGTATTTGACAACGGAGTTCCTAAGCGTATCTAGAATGAGCATACCCCTTTTTGGAACGTTACACAGCAACTTCCGTGCATAACGCCATTTTACTTGAACAGGCATAAATGCATTTTACAATGAGGTTCACCAGGATATCACGTGGTTATTACCTCATAACATTTGTGCGGAACGTTTTGGAAAGGAACATAAAAAGACTGTGCAAAACTGTGGTTTTACTTTAAAAAACGATATTATAAAACTTGCTCATATAGTCAATATTTCGGCTTAAAAAAGCCTTTTTCAAGACACTAGATAATTTAAATTGTATTACATCTTTCCATCTACTTCCATCTCCATTTCAGAAAAAATAATCATAATAATTTACTTAAAAGGGAAAGTCTATTTGACAACGAGATTCGTTAGCATACTATTTGGATATTACCTCATAACGTTTGTTTGGAACGTTTTGGAAAAGGTACGGCGAAAAACCCTTAGATAACGTCGTCCTTTTTACAAGAAAATGCAAACTAATGCGATTCCATTTCTATAGAATCAAACATCGACCAAACAGACCAGTTCATGTCCAAATGACAAACCCCCAAAAAGCAAAGTAACAAAGTTTTATCGAGTCCATCAGTTCTGGGATGATGCAAGAAAAGAGGTAGCCTAAGAAAACCACTGACCTTCGAAATGTGTATTCCATAGATAGAGCGCCCCAAAGAGTAGCCCCAAAAAGAGCGCTTCATAAAGAACACGGAACACTCCGTATATTATATGGAGCGCTCTACATTGTAAACACTCCTTTATCGTAAAGAGCGCAATACATGTTTTATATAAAATTTCCCTTCTGGGCTACCTTATCTTTTAAACAGTTTGTCATGCGAAAGTTTTAAAATAGTTGTCTTGCATGACATCGCGGGTTTGATCGATTTTAGATATATTACAGACCTGTCTAAAGTTTAACACTGAACTTACAAAAAAAGAGTCGAAACTCGGCGGGAGAGTAGTCGATATATGTATAGCTAATCACCGAAAAACTGTCGAAAGTATGATAGCAGCTGTCGAAAAGCTGTCGAGAAGATAACACGGGGTCGAGATGAGCTGCCGTGTCGGCACAGCTTCGGTAACCTAGTGTTAAACTTTCGACAGGTCTGTACAATATAAATTATTATGACAAATGTATCGATATTAAACGTGCACGTTTTGAACTCCCCGTATTGAAAAATCGTTTAAACAAAAATGTTATCGATAACAATGAACATAAATAAATAATATAGTCCTTTTATTATAATCTATTCAATTATTTATATATGAACATTACATTTTTCCCAGGAGAAACACGAGGGAACTATTTGACTTTGTGTTGGCTTAGAACAAAAATGTCACCGATGTCGCGAACTCGTAAAAAGCAAACTGTTTGAACTTTATTTCGGTAAACATTGATTACTAACGAGTAAAAATGTAATTGTACTAGACTGTCATTCTGACCTGGTTTACAGACCCACAAACGTAGTCAAGCAGAGATAATGAGATGGAACTTTAGAGAAAATTTGTCTGATTCCACGTGTTGGGTTGGCATTTATGTTTCCTTTGAATAGAGAAGATCAAGAAATGGTTTTAGATACTGTTTTTTTTCACGTGGTCTAGTTAGGTTCAACAAACAAAATCAGACAGAGACACAGAGATAAGATCTTGGAGAAAGCTTGCATGAAACAACGTGTTGAGTTCATATTTATATTTTCATGGCAACTAAGTGTCAACAATGGAGAACATGGTGCATTATTGGCTCTACCGTTCAGGTCTACAATTTTGCAGGAAGCTGAAAAGAAACATCTTGTCTGGTCGTCATTTGTGTTCTTCCTTGCAAATAACAGCCATTAATTTATAAGTCTATTAGGCTATACTGATATAATTGGCTATCTCATTATCTATTTATGCTATGCCTGACCACCCTCTCCACAGGCAAACGCATTCGCTTAACAATCTGCATGCATTTGTATTCACCATGGTGTCAAATGACACATTAATAAGACAATTGAAATCAATAGAACATACAGTCCAACCTGCCTTAAAGGTCACCTGCTGCTAAAGGCCAGTAGAATTGTATCCAAATTGTTCTTTATTAATGTTAATTGAACCTGTATATGAACGCAACCTGCCAATAAAGTCCACTTTTACTGGTTCCCTTTGGTGGCCTTTATAGACAGGTTTGACTGTAAGACAACAAAATCAGAAGTTCTTATTATTATTAGCTAGTATATTCTGATAGACAATGTTGGCAAGATCAAATACAAACATACCGGTCCATGTCCAAATCCCAATCAAAATCTTGGTTACTGACAAAAGCTGCATTCTCCTTAAATGAAATCAACATTTACAATGAAATGAACATGCAGCATATCCACCCAGGATAACTGTGGATAATGAAACTGGATATTTATCAAAACTTATTGTCATAATGGCCATACAATATTTGCGTGCTTTATATATTAAACCGAGAAAATGTCACGATAACATGGAAAATTTTTTAAAGAATTTTTTTAAATGAGATGGCAAAATTGAATACACACTATCTAATATTGATCGTACTTACAGCATTTCTTTATATATCAATATTTCACTTTTCAATGCATTTATTCAAAACATGAAACTGCATAATAAAAACAAAAATAGAACTGTATCTTAAAATTATCAAAGACTCTGGTAAATATTGGATATCGCTTAGCAACCGTTGCTATGTATTGAAAAAAAGTTAAAACACCAAATGCACTCAGTCACATGCTAGAATTCAAAACGCAGCAGGGAGAATGTGGTTTTCTTTATGATTTAAAAATATTTTAAAAACTATTGAATAACAAACGGAAAACGTGGGAGTAAGATTTATAACGGAAAATTGTCACTTTGTTGATATCTAAAACCGTCAATATAGCCGCAGTCGAGTGAAAATACGCGATGGTATCTATTTCTTCTTTATGAATGGATTTTGAAAAAATAAACTGATAAATTATAAATTATTGTGTGATCAGAGATGTGTGGGGATTGGGAATAATGTACATGTACCATATCTTGCTCTGTTATTAAAAAACCCAGATAAATTATACATTATTGTTTGATTATGAGATGTGTGGGGACTAGAATTAATGAAAACTGTACCATATCTTGCTTCGGTAATTAAAAAAAACAGATAAATTATAAATTATTGTTTGAGATGTGTAGTGATTCAGATCTGGCAAAATGAAAACAGAACCATATCTTACTCTTGCTTGTTATGAATGAAAATGAAAAAAGTATAAATTATTGTGTGGTGATGAGATGTGTGGGATTGAGGACTGAAAATTCTAACCTTATATCTTGTTTCTTCTTATGTATGAAATTGACTGGAAAAAAATAGAAAACAGGTAAATTATAAATTATTGTGTGTGAGGATTGAGGACTGGGGATAATGAAAATTTGTGTCATATCATCCTTTTTATCAATGAAATTGACTAAAGAAAAACATTTTAAAAACAGATGAATTATAAATAAGTGCCTGAGATGTCCAGGGATTCAGGAATGGCAAAATGAAAACAGTACCATGTTTTGCATCTGTTATGAATGATATTGAACTATAAAATCTCATGAATAATTGTGTGAATATGAAATGATTGAGGCCTGGTAAAATGAAATGGGAATCATATTTTGCTTCTCTTGAATGAAAAAATTGAATTAAAAAACCCAGATAAATTATAAATCATTTTTTGAGATTTTCAGGGATTCTTGACTGTTAAGGTGAAAAACACTATAATGAATGAAATTGAAAAATATAAACTGATAAATTATTGTGTAAATATGAGATGTTTGTTTGGATTGAGGCCTGGTAAAATGAAAAATCGGAATCATATTTTGCTTCTGTTATGAATGAAATTAACTGAAAAAAAACAACTTAAAAACATATAAATTATAAATTATTGTTGGAGATGTGTAGGGATTCAGGAATGGTAAAGTGAAAATAGTACCATTTTTGCATCTCTTATGAATGAAAAAAGTTCAGATAAATTATAAATAATTTTTATGATGTGCAGGGATTCAGAACTGGAAAAATGAATACAATGCCATATTTTGCTTCTGTTATGAATGAAATTGAAAAATATAGATTTAAAAAAAATTCAAACAGAAACATAAATTATAAATTATTGTTTAAGATGCGTGTAGATTGGGGATTGGTAAAATGAAAACTTTAAAATCAATGTAAAAGGAACTCAATTGAAATTTCTGGATAATGAATTTAAATGTGTTGTTTATTCAAACTGAAATTTTTCATTAAAGTTTTAAAGATATCTAGACATTATCTCAGTTTTAACCCACAGACCTCAGATGACCTGGAAAAGCCGGCTAATGGACCAAAGAATATTCCTCGTTCACATTCTTCAATAGACTTTATCTAATACGGGTATGAGTTACAACTTGGTACTCAAGATACCGCACAATTCTAAATATTTCAAACAATGCTTGTTTTAAAGGTGTGTGTGAGAGAATTCCATTGATTGACCCGGTTACAAAATAAATCCAGACACATTTTTATGACAAAATAAACACTTGTCTACATTTTATTAACATAAAATGAATGGGTGTATGTAATTTTCTGAACGGGCATGGGAAATAAAATTTGGAATAAAACATTTGGTGTATTAGGACCAAATTTGGCCGGTTGATTTAAAGGGTAAAATGTAATGCACTGACTTTTTTGATTAGTTTTATTTTTTCAAACTGACTTTTTAAAGTAGGCATTTGTTTTTAAAAACAAACTTATCTAACAACACCCTTCTCTTCGTTTACCCCCACTACCCCATCTCTGCGCCAGCATGTTCTTGTCGGGATTAGATCCCTGGGGGTCAATGAAGTGCTTATCGTGATCAAATCATACCTTAATTGGCTTTGACATTTTCGTGATTTTACCTCTGACGCAAAACCCTAAAGTGTACACTGAAGGGTTGAAATATAGAAATAAAGATTTAACCTAGATTGAAATAAACTTTTAATCAAACTTACATTTTTTGTCATTTGTTTTATTAATGTGTTATTTCTCTATTTTTTATTTTTAAAATTTGTTGCCATTTGCTAATTTTTGAATTCTTCATTTAAAAAAATTTAAAAAAAATTAATATGACATCAATTTGAAAGTACCAATGTCTTCAATTTTTGATGAATTTACAATCAAATATTCATCAAATAAGGTTGTTGTTGTTGTTTTCATTATTATTATTATTATTTATTATTATTATTATTATTATTATTAGTTGTTGTTGTTGTTGCTGCTGCTGCCTCGACTTATCCTACAGTAATATTGATTGATCTAATAGGGTGTTACGTTCCAGTCAAGAATGTTTCTCTTCCCGAAGACCCTGTGACTTTAATTTCTAAACTGTCGAGTGTTTTGCGAAAGATCAGTCGATTCCACGACCTCCCATCATACGAGTTTTCGCAGTTGGTTTCGGCACTAGGGCCAATCCTGTAATTTGAACAATCTAAAATTGTACTATTTTCAGCCCAAGTTCTCGAAATACCGTTGACCATGCAGTAAGAACGTGCCACACCGTATCGCTACTATGTCACGCTGCTATTTTTGTGTCACCCATATATTCTTTATCTCGTGTAAAAAGCTTCTATATATAGGGGAAACCTTTGAAGTTGAATGGATACAAGTGTGATAAAACTATTTAAACTTATTTTATCTGTTTTAAAAAGTTCATGTCAACTTTAAAATTTTATTTACCGCGGTTATAAAATCGGACGTTTGGGCTCCAGGTACTACTAAACTAATATGTACTATGTTTTAATCATCTTGCTATTTTTACGCACTAAATGGACCCTTGTGTCTTTTTACAATAATCCGCATGCTCTGAAACGCTTCAAATTACATATAGTATAAATTAAATACAATATTGATTTAGCACTCGAATCTAAACATAAATCGAATATAAAAATATTATCGTCGGTACCACTAACAAATACGTACTTGGCCATAGAAAATTGTTATAATACACAAAAACACAGGCATAGACAAACTGAAACACCGAAAACATTGGGGAAATAAATAATTCTTGTCATTTTCTTTCTTTCTTAAAAAAAGTTTACCTTGCCTTCACATGGGATATCAAAAAATGCAAAATGGGTTTACAAGGTCCCTTCAATAGTTATTTGTGTCATACTGCTGATTATCAATATGGAATAGGAGTTTGTGTCACGTTTGTTTTTAATGTGCTCTTGGTTGCTTTGGCGTTTGGCAAGTGGTTCCATGAGTTGTAACTTGCATTGCCTTTTTAAATTTGGCGCTGCTATTGTGGTAGCTCAGTTGGTACAATGCTTGTTTGGTATAAGTTGGGATTCGTAACCTGACAGAGTCTGACCAAGGCTTGAAAATATAGGTTGTGCTGTCCTACGAAGTAAGCCACATCAAGAAATGAAATGAAAGGGATCAAATCGAAAAACGTCTTAAAAATTGATTCCCTATGTCCCTATGTCAATCATAGGTGTAGCAAGTTCAAGAACTTTCCCTGAACATTGCCCTAAAAGCACCGCAAAGGTCAAAATATCTGCCACTTGACTTAAAACTCCATTCAAATGATTAATTCTATCAGGTACAACAGCACTGTATGATTTACTAATAGTTATTACATACATCAAATAAGAAGTCAATCTGGAATAAATATCGCTCCTAATTATTTCCCAATTTTCAACTTTTCATTCGATTTTTTTCCAGCAGTAATGTAATATTTATTAACTGATTATTACAAATTTTCCCGTTATTAATAATAAATTATAGTTATTTATGAAAAGATCACGGTTCCAATTAAATCCTATACTACGCAATATATAATAAGTATGGGTGTTGCCTCTATCTAGTATGTGTGTTCTGGGTACGTGCGTACTTGAAGTATTAATGTACTGCAGTATATCATATATCAATTTTATTAACTTTAACTTATTTGACCATGCGTTCAGATTCCCTTATAACTTCAACACATGACTTTTCCCACCTTCCACAACATTGCACAGAATTTCTAAAACATATTTCAGTTTAGTCATCCTCCGATGAATCGTCGGAAACCTACGCTTGATATTCACTTCATTAACTTCACTCATCATGTAAAGATCAGTCGTCTGTTTCCGATGATGCCCCCAATGGTACATGGATTATAAAGTAAGATGGTTAGAAAGAGCAAATTTGTTCATTTCTTGAATAATCAATTTATTTTTAATGCATTAAATAAAAAACAAACATACTAATCCATGTCCAAATCACAATCCAAAATCAAAGTAAAATTTTGAAACTGACAAGTTAGGTTAAATACATGAACATCCACTATGGAAGTGAGGCCGGGTGCTCCGGAACGATCTGTAAAGGTATAAAACTAATCCTTCATATAAGTTTTTTCCAGTTATCCAAGAATCTTTACAAGCATTTGTTTGTTCTAAGAAACCCACCTTCGATTATTCATATTTACTCATATGCAACAGCAAAAAGTCATGTTTTCCGCATAAGATATCAACAGATTTCTTTATTAAAGTAATGAAATCATAAAGCACACGAAAAGAATAGAATAAGGAATGTGATGTTAACGACAATCTTAATAGTACTGGCATTAAATTTTAGAGATTTTTTTACGTTGTTATTAAACCTTTTGCCCTTAACCATGGATCAAAATATTGTTTTGTTTTTCATTAATAATGTTGTTGCTTAGAATTAATCCTATCTTATGTATACATGTACTTTTAACCCATTTTTCTAACCTTATTTATTCCATATTCTATTTTCAGAACAATTCATTTTTAGCATTTCATCATTTTACGTTCATCACCATTTGATATTCATTTAAAATATTGCATCATTTTTTGTACTCTAAAAAGGGACCGCATTCTGATATGAACATTTACACTTTTGAAAAGGTCATCTATTAATTACTGAAGTACTTGTGTTACTCTACGAATGGTCAGTTTGACATTTTGCTTAGGGTTCTTTAGAAATACAATGTACATTTTGACTTTTCCACGGATTATCGGAATACAGAACCATAGATGTCAGACATAAGGTCGCATTTTGACGTAAACATTTGCCCTTTCGAAAATGTCATCTATTGAGTACTGAAGTACTAGTATTTTAAAAATGGTCAGTTTGTCATTTTCCTTGCGATTTTTGAAATCTAGTTTTGGTATTTCCAAGTAATATCGAAATCATCGTAGAAAGACATTGACTGGTGTCATATATTTGATCGAATTTTTTTTACATGAACATTTTCTCCTTTGAAAGGTTTATCAATTAATTACTTAAATTCTAGTATTACTTTAGAAATTGTCAGTTTGGCATTTTGTTCATGATTCTTTGAAATATCGTTTTGATATTTCTAGGGAATATCGGAATCACCATAGAAAGACATTGACTGATGTCAGATATTGGACCACATTATAACAACATGTACATTTGTTCATTTAAAATTTCATCATTTAAATTGTGAAGCTAGTGTTACTATACAAATGGTCAGTATAGCGTTATAATCAAGATTCTTTAAATATGCGGTTTGGCTTTTTTACGGAATATCGAAATGTAGAACCACAGGTGTCATGTGCATTGGATCGTCGCATTTGCTCTTTGGAAAGGCAATTAAGTGTTTCTCGACAAATGGTCAGTTTGGCATTTTGATTTGGCAAGATTTTTTAAACATCCATTTTGACTTTTCCAGAAAATATCCAAATATGGTACCATAGGAAAACATTCAGTTATGTGTCGGGTAAGAGATTTTAAAAGGTCAAATGAAGGCAAAAGAGAATTTGCACCTTTATATTCGGGTCAATGTATTGGCCTACACTGACATTTGTATGTCACTGATAACGATAAAGATGTCAACAAAAATAAACAAATACATGTACAATGTACAATTAATCTGAAACAGTAGAGGAAAAATTTATTTTCTGTGATTAAAAAAAAAAAATTTCGTTGACAATAATTACCAAAAAGAACCAAAATACAAATTGACTTGTTTGAGTGAAATAAAAACTTCTAGCGTTATCGGGCTGTTTTTGGCGTCTTTTCGTCTTTCACAACCAATTTTTGCGATCTTCTCGAAATCCTGTTTTTGGCGTCTTTTCCAAACAATGTTAATTTAGAATCTATTCGTAACTAATGCATAAACTGGATGGACATTGTATAAAATACATGTATCGTGCGTCAAGTTTGACCTGGCCGTTTGACCTTTAATTTGAATACCGGTATTAGATTTGGCCAATAGACTGTGATTAAGGTATATATATGGCAGCATGTTTCATTCCAATAAACCATAAACAGTCGATATCCAGTATGAATATCATCTATCCTTATGTTTCAACTTTATAAAGCCCCCAAGTCACACAATGGACATGTCTTTTTGGATATTCAAATTAAAGGTCAGATGACCAGTTCAAACATGACCCACGATATACACGTAGTACCAGGATGATGCACCTAGGGATAACTTGTATGTAAGAAACTCCTGTTTGAAGCGGTTTAACGAAACTCAGGGCAAATGCCCTTTGACTTTACGGGGTCAATGTGTTGGTCTATATTGCCACATATATTAACATATATATGTCATTGATAACATAATAAGACGTAAACAAAAATTAGCAATCAGAATTGAATTTAAAACATGAAATCTAATTTCGTGGAATTTGAGATAAAAATGTACTAAGTAGTACCACATAACTTAAAAGTGGTAAACAACTAGCATTTTCGTGTATCTTCGTTACTGATACATCAATAAGTTCAGATAAAGTATGATATGAATGCGATGACGCTTATTTCGTGACAACAACTTGATACAAAGCCGTCCAATGCAACTTCTGGACTTTTATACTCGGGTCTATGAACTTTCTTACACTGACATGCCTAGTTTCATGCCAATGATAACGAATACAGTACAAACTACCACAAAGAATAAATAAATAAATGAATAAATAAATAAATGAATGAATGTATAAATAAATAAATAAAAATAAATAAATAAGTAAATAAATGAATAAATAAATAAATTCATTAAGAATTAATTAGGAATAAAAATACGTTTATGCGATTTTTTTTTACATTTTAATAGAACTTTGTTGATAAAAACTATTAAAAGTACCAACTGACTTGAGTGACAGACAGCCGATAGTACCAGCATGTTTCCGTACCTTGTACGCCGATCATTTGGACAATGTATGATAATGTTATGCATATAGAATAGATATACCTGGACAATGCATCCGGTGATGTTTTTTTAATTGTCTAAACAGTTTTCTGTGTCATGGTTCCATGTTCTTTTATTCTCAATTTTAATTTACACGTGACGGGGTTACCTAAGCTAGATGGGAGGTGTTTAGAGTTCCTAGAAACCAAACCTAATTTCCCTGTTGGAAGTTCAGTGTTAAACTTAATCTGTCAGTTTTGGAGACTTTTGAGATTGTCTTTCGGGAATAAACGGGTATTTTAGTATTTGATTTTAAATGATTTTAAAAAAGTTATCCAATGTAACCATGGATATTTACATATTTACGCCTTTATCTTTATGTGCATATATATTTGCCTTTAGTAGCTTAAAATACAATTATATAAATAGAAATAAAAATAAAACAGTTTTTAAAAACCTAAAAGAAAACAAAATTATGCAAAATCCCTCATAAAAAGGTTATATAACTTCGCTGATTAAAGGTCATATCAAATTGCGGTAATGAAATGCACTGTCATAAGAAACTGTCAAATAAAACAAAGGACATTTTGTAAATAATACAAATAATTTCACAGACCATTGAAAAAAAAAAAGAAAAAAGAAAATTATTCGAAATGAAACCAAGGACAATTGCTAAAAATAGAAATAAAAATAAACAAACAATTGAAAAAAGGAAAATCCCAACAAAATTATGCAAAATCCCTCATAAAAAAGTTTATCTAACTTCGCTGTTTAAAGGTAATAACAAATTGCGGTAATGAAATGCACTGTCATAAGAAACTGTCAAATAAAACAAAGGACATTTTGCGAATAATACAAATGGAATTAACAAACATTTGAAAAAAAGGAAAAATAAAATTATGCAAAATATCTCGTAAAAAATTATATAACTTCGCTGATTAAAGGTCATATCAAATGGTGGTAATGAAATGCGCAGTCATAAGAAACTGTCAAATAAAACAAAGGACATTTTGCGAATAATACAAATAAAACTAACAAAACATTGCAAAAACAGAAAAAAATATGCTAAACTATCTCGTAAAAGTTTAATATAACTTCGCTGATTAAAGGTCATATCAAATTACGGAAATGAAATGCATCGTTATAAGAAACTGTCCAATGAAAGCAAGGACATTTGCTAATAACATAAATAAAAATTAACAAATAATTGAAAAAAGATAGAAAAAGAAAAACAAAATTATGCGAAATATCTCTCGTAAAAATTTAATATCACTTTGTTGATAAAAAGTATTGAGAGCACTAACTGACTTGATTGATAAACAAGCGATGGTGCCAGCACGTATTCAGTGTCTTTTCGTACCAGATACACCGATCATTCGGACAGTGTATGATAAATAAGAAACTAGCTGTACCTGGATGAATACATTTAATCACGAGGGTTAATGGACTTTGTTTTTATTTACCGTGACCCCGAATAGCTGATTAATTAGGTCATCTTTAGTAAAGAATTGTGATAACTAGGTGTATGTACACATCAATAATAAACATGACCGTATTACCAATATTTACATTTTTTGTATAGGCAAACAACATTGACCTGTCCGCTTGACCTTTGATTTTAAAAATATTCATTATGGACGAGTACATTTAAGAAATAGGGATCACGTGTGTGTATTTCGTCATACTGGTATGATGTGAACACTAATCACGGGCAATGTGTATATATATTAAATGCGAATCCTAACGCTACCTATGTATTGGATGGACTCTCCTATATGAATACTCCTATTCAAAGGTTAAGCGGACAGGTCAATGTTGTTTGCCTATAACACCACTTACAGTACAGGCCTGTCGAAAACTGCCGAGTGGCCAGTAAGGACAGCTAGTGACCGAAACGCTGTAGAGATAGTGAGCAGCCGCAAAAATTGTCCAGATAAATTGTCCAGATGCGCCTCCAATCTGGAATCAATACGTTAACATTTTAGTGTTAAACTTTCGACAAGCCTGTACTGTAAAAGTGTTATCCATGTGATCATTGTTCAATGCCTTTTAAATTTATTGACATTGTTTTTCAGTGTACGAGAACTGAGAAGAAGAATGTGACAAAAACTGGTACATATCAATATAAACTTGAATTAATGAATAATATTATATTTTTGTTGTTCATATGCTGTCCATGTGACCATGATGACATATTTGTTAAATAGTTCAATACCCTTTAAGTGTATATCCATTGTGTATTCAGATTGTTTTAAGACAAACGAGAAAACGGTGAAAATGTGATGAATACAAATACTGTTAGATAAACAAAACAATTATTAAAAATATATTCATGTAGATATAAAAACCAAAACAATCCTTGACATGTTTTACGGACAAACATATATCCATCTACGATTTGATTGTAGATGTTCATCAAGTCGATATATTGAAACGCGTATAGTGAATTCCAAACCGCAACCATATCCAAAGAGGGCCCTTTGGAATCAAATCTTCATAACTTGGGTATAAGACGTTTTTGGATAGTTGTAGATAATTTTAAGAACATTCGGTTGTAAAATAAGGAGATCGTCAGAATTGATCCCTCCCCAATTTTAAGATGCTGCCCAAAGTATAACGTATCTTGTATTTTGTAAAATCGTTTCTTTTGGCTTTGTTATTTGTCTTTTTGAAGTCATGTACATGTAATTACATGTAACTTTCTAAACTACGTTTTCCAAATATTTCTGTGAATACCGACGGAAGTTAAACCAAACTGTTTGCTACCTTAACAATGTATAAGGAGCACATTTTCAGAAAATAGTTCATTCAGTAACATCATGATATAAATGACCTTGTTCTCTTTAAAGTATGTCGGTTATAACCAACTGAAGGCCGACTTTAAGCAGAGCCCACTCCCTCCCTACCTACTTAACAGAAGCATAATCTTAATGAACTACACAAACAGGTTTTAACTGATTCAAGATACTCCCCTTTTATTTATATCAAACAAACTCGGGTTTTAAAATCAAAACAAACAAAAATGAATGGAGTACTACCTCTTAAATCTTTTTTCGTTGCGGGTGGTTTAAGATAAAATACTTAAAGCCGTCGTCCATCCTTATTTTTGAGGTAAAATTCATTCATAAGTTTGATCTTACACCTGATGAGAATTCATTCATAAAATCAGCCCTGATCCATGTGTATTCAGATAAATACAGATTAGCCGCCAGGGATATAAAGGTTGTGAACTAATAACATTGTATAATCAATATTGTTTTTCAGTTCCAATATTAGTTTTTTTCATCTAATAGTTTTTTTTATAGAAAAAAATATTTCAATATGGTGAAATGCGATATACTGTGGTTTTATTAATGAAAAACTAGAGTGCAAACCGTGGTATCGCTTTTTCTCCAAGTTCAACGCTCCCAGAACTCCGTGTGAATTCTGATTTCATGCATAAAAGCATCTCTTGAAAGAAACCACAATCAACGGCTTGTCAATTTAATGCGTTCATGAGTTAAGGTTGGGCTAATTTCTTTGTTTGAGTCACAAACTAGGGTGATACAGTGCTCAAATATAGAACACTACAGCAGCAGTTTTAATATACAACAAAAATTCAAGATAAAATTGCAAAGTAAGTTTTTCACGATGAGAGTAAATCCTTTTGTTTCGCTTAATTTATATAAGACGAAAACAAATATTATGTTAAATAGTTTAAAATTTCTTGCAACAGCTAATTTTGAGTTTCTGAAGAAATCTGAATGCAGCTGCCTACCTTCAGAAAAAGATCATTTCCAAAATACATCAAAGAATATTCCATCACAAAGATATGCTTATGATACAGGCATTGTTTCCTCATAAGCAGCACCGAAACTTTTAATATAGACCTGTCGAAAGTTTAACACTGAGCTTTCAAAATTTTTCGAAGCTCGGCGACTGGATAGCTAGTGGTCGATAATCCATCAAGGGACAGCGATGAGCCATTTCGTTAGCTTATTGTTAAATATTCGACATGTCTGTACTGTTCTTTGTTCAATTGTTTTAAGTTGTTAAATTTCAAAATTATAATTAAAAGACAATGAATTATTATAAATTCTTTATTCTATCAAT
Organism: Anadara kagoshimensis; assembly: GCA_021292105.1. Classification (NCBI taxonomy): domain Eukaryota; kingdom Metazoa; phylum Mollusca; class Bivalvia; order Arcoida; family Arcidae; genus Anadara; species Anadara kagoshimensis. The sequence goes on from CM037862.1 coordinate 28,057,754, forward strand.
TTTCATTATCTATTTAATCAACTAAACAAATATTTCCAGTTTAATCATTAAACATCACAAGAGAGACAAAATTTCACGGGATGATGTCAATGAGGCTTATGCGCTTTCGTTGGATTTTCAGATTTCAATCCGCCAACATGTACTTTATCGTCAGCCAAATCTATAAATAGAGATTATAAAAGTCAAACGAAATTAAGGTCTTAAAAGTTGATATATTGAAATCCTAGAAAAAAAGGTTTTTTTAACAAAGGCATCTGAAGAAGTGGCCCTCCGTAAATAGCCAAAGGGCTCATTATTTTGTCTACACGTCTCACTCTCTTATTTAACAGTTTAATTCCATAATTTACGCTTTTTGTAAGAAAGCATGTGATTATGTGACACGAAACTATAATTAAAACTTATCCACAGATTGTGGAGTGCTTCATGAGCCGATTGCCTGAAAAATCAATTACGCGCGCTAGAAGAAATCTCTTTCAAGACATCAAAAAATGACATTTTCTAAGAGTTCATTTATTGATTGTCAGTTAGAGGTCGGTGACCGTTTGGATAATCTCCCTTCTTGACCTCCTGGAGCCCTTTTTAAGATAATTATGTTATTATATTGGAGCATATATACATATATAATTCCATTAAAGCTGCTAAGTCATATAATAGCATCCTCTTCATCATACATATTTAAATAGGTAATTACAAATATATACACACACAAAATTGTGTTTGTCAAGAGTTCACGGCATCTTGCATAAAAAACATCGAAAATTAATTCACAGTATATAAACGCAAATAACTTAGGGTGTACTCCAAAGTGATCTAATGAAAACCAAACATATCAGTATACGTCAAAACCACAATATAAAAGGCAAAGTAAATGTTGAAAACTAGAAAATTTAGTTAAAAACGTAAACTGAGACAAGAGAAGTGAGACCGGGTGCTGCAGAAGGACAATTATCTAGCTAGCTTCACCGTTGGCCATACGTGAAATTACATTGGAAGTGAAAGGACTAATCCATCTGTATCCTTTAGAAAACTCAGTAATTTTTAGCTCAACTGGCTATAGCCAGCTGAGCTTATGCCATGTAGAAGCGTGTGTCCGTGCGTCCGTGCGTCCGTGCGTCCGTGCGTGCGTCCGTGCGTAAACTTTAATCTTCTCCTCTGAAACCACTGGGCCAATTGAAACCAAATTTGGTGTGGAAAGTCCTTAGGTGGAGTAGATTAAAGTTTGTACAAATCAACTTCCTGCGGCATCCAAGATGGCCGCCATTGCTATAAATAGCAAAAACCTATAAATGGTCGTTACATGTTTATTTTAGAATCGATTTAGTTCAAATTTGAGATTTAGAAAGTAGATGTCTAGCCATTTAATATATGTAACGGATTTTTCAGTAACTTTTTCTGTTTGCTCATAATTAGCGGAATATGCAAATTAGATGCTAAATTTAGGCAATTCTTTGAAAATCTTCTTCTCTGAAACCACATACCCAAATGAAGCCAAATTTAATGTGGAAAGTCGCTAGGTGGAGTAGATTAAAGTTTGTACAAATCAACTTCCTGCATCATCCAAGATGGCCGCCATTGCTATAAATAGCAAAAACCTATAAATGGTCGTTACATGTTTATTTTAGAACCGATTTAGTTCAAATTTGAGATTTAGAAAGTATATGTCTAGCCATTTAATATATGTAACGGATTTTTCAGTAACTTTTTCTGTTTGCTCATAATTAGCGGAATATGCAAATTAGATGCTAAATTTAGGCAATTCTTTGAAAATCTTCTTCTCTGAAACCACATACCCAAATGAAGCCAAATTTAATGTGGAAAGTCCCTAGGTGGAGTAGATTAAAGTTTGTACAAATCAACTTCCTGCATCATCCAAGATGGCCGCCATTGCTATAAATAGCAAAAACCTATAAATGGTCGTTACATGTTTATTTTAGAACCGATTTAGTTCAAATTTGAGATTTAGAAAGTAGATGTCTAGCCATTTAATATATGTAACGGATTTTTCAGTAACTTTTTCTGTTTGCTCATAATTAGCGGAATATGCAAATTAGATGCTAAATTTAGGCAATTCTTTGAAACTCTTCTTCTCTGAAACCACATACCCAAATGAAGCCAAATTTAATGTGGAAAGTCCCTAGGTGGAGTAGATTAAAGTTTGTACAAATCAACTTCGTGCGGCATCCAAGATGGCCGCCATTGCTATAAATAGCAAAAACCTATAAATGGTCATTACATGTTTATTTATGGACCGATTTAGTTCAAATTTGAGATTTAGAAAGTAGATGTCTAGCCATTTAATATATGTAATGGGTTTTTTTGTAACTTTTTCTGTTTGCTCGTAATTAGCGGAATATGCAAATTAGATGCTAAATTTAGTCGATTCTTTGAAAATCTTCTTCTCTGAAACCACATACCCAAATGATGCCAAAAATGGTGTGGAAAGTCCCTAGGTGGAGTAGATTAAAGTTTGTACAAATCAACTTCGTGCAGCATCCAAGATGGCCGCCATTGCTATAAATAGCAAAAACCTATAAATGGTCATTACATGTTTATTTATGGACCGATTTAGTTCAAATTTGAGATTTAGAAAGCAGATGTCTAGCCATTTAATATATGTAACGGATTTTTCTGTTACTTTTTCTGTTTGCTCGTAATTAGCGGAATATGCAAATTAGATGCTAAATTTAGTCGATTCTTTGAAAATCTTCTTCTCTGAAACCACATACCCAAATAATGCCAAATATGGTGTGGAAAGTACTTAGGTGGAGTAGATTAAAGTTTGTACAAATCAACTTCGTGCGGCATCCAAGATGGCCGCCATTGCTATAAATAGCAAAAACCTATTAATGGTCATTACATGTTTATTTATGGACCGATTCAGTTCAAATTTGAGATTTAGAAAGTAGATGTCTAGCCATTTAATATATGTAACGGGTTTTTCTGTAACTTTTTCTGTTTGCTCGTAATTAGCGGAATATGCAAATTAGATGCTAAATTTAGTCGATTCTTTGAAAATCTTCTTCTCTGAAACCACATACCCAAATGATGCCAAATATGGTGTGGAAAGTCCCTAGGTGGAGTAGATTAAAGTTTATACAAATCAACTTCGTGCGGCATCCAAGATGGCCGCCATTGCTATAAATAGCAAAAACCTATAAATGGTCATTACATGTTTATTTATGGACCGATTTAGTTCAAATTTGAGATTTAGAAAGTAGATGTCTAGCCATTTAATATATGTAATGGGTTTTATGTAACTTTTTCTGTTTGCTCGTAATTAGCGGAATATGCAAATTAGATGCTAAATTTAGTCGATTCTTTGAAAATCTTCTTCTCTGAAACCACATACCCAAATGATGCCAAAAATGGTGTGGAAAGTCCCTAGGTGGAGTAGATTAAAGTTTGTACAAATCAACTTCGTGCGGCATCCAAGATGGCCGCCATTGCTATAAATAGCAAAAACCTATTAATGGTCATTACATGTTTATTTATGGACCGATTTAGTTCAAATTTGAGATTTAGAAGGAAGATGTCTAGGCATTTAATATATGTAACCGATTTTTCTGTTACTTTTTCTGTTTGCTCGTAATTAGCGGAATATGCAAATTAGATGCTAATTTAGGCAATTCTTTAAAAATCTTCTTCTCTGAAACCACATACCCAAATGATGCCAAATTTGGTGTGGAAAGTCCCTAGGTGGAGTAGATTAAAGTTTGTACAAATCAACTTCCTGCTTCATCCAAGATGGCCACCATTGCTATAAATAGCAAAAACCTATAAATGGTCATTACATGTTTAGTTATGGATCGATTTAGTTCAAATTTGAGAATTAGAAAGTAGATGTCTAGTTATTTAATATATGTAACGGGTTTTTTTGTAACATTTTCTGTTGTGCGTAATTAGCGGAATATGCAAATTAGATGCTAAATTTAAGCGATTCGTTGAAAATCATCTTCTTTGAAACTACAAAGCCAAATGAAGCCAAATGTGTAACAGGTTTCCTGAGAAGGTTTTGTTGCCACAATTTTCAAGAATTTTGTAAATCAGGTGTAATATTTCATCAATATTTTGAAAATCTTCTTTGAAACCACTAGGCTAATTTAAATTAAATTTGTCTTGCCAGACAAGCCAATGTTACATCCAAGATGGCCCAGTTTCTATAATGAGAAACACATAAATAGCCATTGTGGATTCATTTTTTAAGCTGGCTTCTGTTCCTATACATAGCAATAACATGAAAAACCAATGCAGATTTGGTTTCCAACCACTTTGGTTCCAGTTGCAATTGTAAACAGGAGGGGGAATGCCATTTCACAAGATTTGCATGTTATTTATCAAAAATGTAAATGAGCTGCCAGTTGAGCATCACAGGCCCTATTGGGCCTCTTGTTATAATAATAATAATAATAATATTAATAATAAATTATTATTATTATTATTATTATTATTGTTATTCGTTTTGTTTAGCATTAGTAATACATGGAACCTTTACCAGGTTTTTTATTGCATTTTATTCCGTTACAATTACAAAAAAAAAATTAACATATTAACATAAAGCCGTTTTATATGCGGTTCTGGTCATTAGAGTACAGTACATTGAACTACAGCTGTTTTATTGTTCATATCAATCAGCAACAAAACGTATCAGATTCATCTATCCCGCACATCAGCAATTAGGAAGAAATATTGCTTTTATTGATAACTCGACATAATCACACAATTAAACAAAGAACATTATTTCTCCCTGATTATATTAGATGCTATCTGAAGGATTCCAGTTTTCAAACCTTCAAAGAGTTTTCGTGACAAAAGATAGCTCCTTGTCGGTCATTCACCGCCCTCATGGGGGAAAATGTCTATCACAGAACATGTCCATTATACAGACCACACAAAACACTCGTTGGTATTATGCGCTAAAAATAATTCCTAGTATTGGAAAACACAGATAATGGATTTTCAAGACGTTTTTTGCACTTGTATAACATAAAGGTCAGACATAGAATCATATTATGTGTTTAGAGGAGAAATTCTATTTTTGTATCTCGCATAATAATTATGTTATATTAAAGGTTTTATGTTGGTGTATGTGTCTTTGAAAAACAAGATTCTAAAGTTGAATGCGTCTAAACCGAATATGCTAGAATAGAATTACTCGTGATTTTGAAATAAAAATAGATTCTGAATTATGTTTGAATGATCAGAAACACAAACAGTCATGATTAAAGATTTGAGAAACATGCATTATCTAGTTTTATTTGAGATGAGCATCTAGTGGCCTCATGAATAAGACGCCACTGGTCAGTCTTCAAATCCTGGGTATTTTACCTCTGTGAGTTCGATTCCCGCTCGGACCACATGTGGGAAAGTGATTTTCCTTGTCGTTGGCCTTTACTGGTTCACCTGGTATCAGTATACAATGTAATGGACTGGGTGAGTGGTACGTTTGTCTTCGGCGTACTGACTCTGTGAGCTAGCACGTTAAAGTCGCTCTGAGTGCGCGCTAGTACAAGGCAGACCATACAACACACTCGCACTTCACATGCATATACAAAATTATTCAGAGATTAATAAAATAGTTCTCGTCGCTAATAGCTGAAAACTTGCTGATGCGACGTTAAGCAACATTCAACCAACCATCTAGTTGCTAAAATCTTCAATGTAACGTAACTTATGATATTTCTGTCATTCATTTTTTAAAATTCTATAATTAGATACATTCAAAAATGATATATGACAATATATTGTAATACACTAACGTTTTTATTACTTTGATAACTATTTAACCAAATGAAAAGCACATGAACACTTTGAAAGTATCAATAATGCACAATGTTTGTAATATATTGGGATTCGTTCCGAAAAGCTTAAAATTTTTGCTTAATTTTGACTTAGTGTGAAACATTATACATGTACGTACTCTATGTTACGTTATGTTTGCCATTGTACCTTGCAATTACTTCTCTTCGGGCTTTGTAAAATTCTTATTTGTAAAATTGGGACAATTCACGATAACCACCAAAGCGCAAAATAACATATGTACACACTAAATCAATGATAAGAGCCCCCCCCCCCCCCCCCCCCCCCCGCCCAAAGAATACATTGTTTTTCATGACAAAACATCATTTTAAATTGGAACTTTGATACAACAATACATAAGCGTCCTTAAGATGTCATGCAAACTTACGACCTTCAACAATTCACTTTTACCGTTTTAGTGCAAAATAACATATTTACCACACAATTAAATCAGTGTAAGAATATTTATAATTCAAAAAACATCATTTGGATCGGAATGGAAAACTTGATAACAGAATATAAACATCATTAAGACGTTATGCAAAATTACAATCTTGCTGAGGTTTTTTCATAGTCATTCCACATCAATAACAACAAACAAACACCTTCAGCGCGACTAAACCCACTTCTAACCAATCAACAGTCTGTTTAGAAATCTCACAACCTTTAAATGACTTTCAAGAAATCCAGAAAAATAACAAAATCGTCTAGGATAAAGATCAAATGCATAACTACTCAGACTGTAGCAATTCACGACCTTTACCTTTACTACCAGAGACACATCAACAACAATGTCCGATCGATAAACTAATTAGACAAGTGAATGTCATTGAACCTTATAAAAGAATCCGTCGGAAATTAATAAAAATGCTGTAACATAATCATATACGACTGATTGATCAGCCATGGACTTATTTTTTAATAATCAGCGTGCTAGTTGTAACACCATGTGTTACATACTATGTGGACTTTTAAGAGCGAGTTTACCAGAGAAATTCTTTCATGTATCAAGACATACCCGGTTGATAAGCGAATTAAGAATCAAACAAGTTCATCAGCAACATCTTTATTGATTAATCTTAATTAACACTTTCATCTTTGTTATTTTGCTTAAGAAAATTAATACCTGCTTATTATTTCATTGCGGGGGTTTGATTTGTGGGCTGCTGTTTACAACATGGGGTATGTCAAATAATTGGTTTATTACAACAAGATGAGGGGTTGGGAGTGGAAAGGAGTAATGAAGCTTAACGCTTCAGTCAATATTCTTTCAATCATACCGAGGCGGTTGGTCTGGCATGATGGGGGAAACCAGAGAACCAGAAGACAACAAAAACCTTCGGCAAGTGAACTGACAAACTCATACTAGGGTCGGGCCCGAATGGGATTCGAACCTATGAGAGGCGCTCTGATTCATAAGCGCGCACTTGAGTTGAATAACTTGTACTTAGGTATAATTATTACTAAATCCATTTTCATTTAACAGCACTTAACGACCATATCAGAAAAATAAGTAATGGGTGATGAAAAATTGTGGAAATCCAAATATTTTTAAAATTGTGAAATGAGAAAAAAATCAAAAGGACCAAAATTTATTAAAATATATAACTAATGAAACCAAAATCATCTAGAACTTCTCTTGAGAGCCAAATACCCCCGCCCCAACATTTAATGTTTTTCCACGACCTTGACCTTTCCTATATGAACGTGTTTCAAGGTCATGGCACACCTTTCGACCATAAAGATCATTCATGTGAAGTTTTATGACAGTCCTCTGAAGCAGCTAGGAGAAATTCCCCGGACACAATTTCCAAAACTACCGTCCTATTGCGCATTATTCAGTTTGTCATGCAAAGGTTTGGCATCCATCATTGATATTGACTATGAACGCCATCTCAAAACAGTTCAATTGTCAAATATACCAGAGTACATATGTACTATATCCACTCGACACCGACAGCGATACTTATACTCTTGTACTTGGCTTTTTTTAGTTACGGATAAGTCAAATTTCTACTTGGATTACAGTTCTCTCTATCCTCTAATCAATAATAAAAAGGTAACACCTGTTGTTTTTTATTTAAAATCGTTAACAGGTTGATATAATTTCCTGTGACCCAGAGAACTAAATGCATTAAAAACATAATATCGCGATTTCTGGGATTGGTCATGGAACCATAGATGTTGAAATATTCCGTAAAACACACGCACTAATCCTTTTCTAGTATAAGTTTTCCAAAACGGCACAAACGCCGGTATATATACGTAGTATACTGTATAAACGTTTGAAAATAGGGTTAGTAGAGTGAGTTGAGTGATAGTGTTTAACGTCCCAGTCAAGAATATTTGACTTACATCGAGACGTCCTCAGCTATGGGTGAAGGTGCAGAAATTTTGCCTGTGCGTTGCGCTGATGGCATTATGCAGCAGGATTCTTTATCGTGCCAACCCTACAGTGACACAGGACCTCGTTTATTTTAAATTCCTATCAGAATGAACCGTGACTTGCATTTTGTAATGCCGAGTGCTTGGCGAAAGAACAGTAACCACCCACTTTAAAGGCAGACCCGGTCGGAACCCACGACCTCCCACTTACGGAGCGACCACTCTACCAACGGAATTACCACAGTGGTTAGTAGGCAGTAGATCGAAATACGACATATCTTATCAGTTTTAGCACATTTTAGCTGAGTAACATATACATAACAATAGCTAGAAGAACAAAGAACACACTATAACAAAACAAAATAAAAACAAGACAAACTAGAACGGTCTCTTTTAAGCCAAATACCCCGTCTCCAAAACTGACCTTGTGACCTAGACCTTTGACTTATGTACATAACCTTAGTATGCCACATTTTGGTTTACATTTGTTCCAAGTTTGATCAAAATCCATCCAGAGACATCAAAGATATGGAGCGGACACAATATTGGGACGGATAACCAGACAAACGGACGGACGGACAGCCAGGGTGATTCCTATATAACCCCTATACTTCGTTTTGATAAAACACGACATATGGAACCTCTTCTTCGGGTTAAAAAATGACGAGTTTCCGGGGATTGATTACTTTTTCTCGCATACTTAATATGTAAATTTCAAAGGTTCTTACAACATTCAATAATAGGAGGACACGAGTGTTTGCGTCATAAAAATGACGTCATTACCAAAATCTATTTTTGACATAACGTCATATTTCGCAGCCTTTCGTGAAATACTGGTGAGATGACATAGTTTGTTTCACACGGATTATATAAGAGATAGCTCAGCGCCTAAAGCTCTAACAACAGAAATGTACTACGAAGTTTTTGTGAAAAAATCAATATAAAACGCTAGATTCACACCTATTCAATTAATGTGTTAATGACAGGTCTTGTGACACAAAATATGACACACAGTGTGTAGTCGTTTAACGTATTGTCCAAGATCTAGTTTATGAGGAAAATTACAATTATTTCTTTTTTTTCAAATCAAGGGTTTTTGTGAGAAGGAGACTATTAAATGAATGAATACTCTGACTTTTAACAACCGTATCATTGTGATAACCGTAAGCTTTTAAAGTTGTATAAAATTAACAAAGCCCAAAAGAGTATAAAGAAACAACATTCAAGGATGGAGACCCCTTGTAATTTTATGAAAATATTTCTGCCTTCAAAACTCCTTTTGTTGTCATTTTCCGTATGTATACAAAGTTCCCTTTGTGAGGTCTAAGCCGTGATCATCTTTACAAGGCCGAGATCCATACCATGGTCTAATTTTTCCATATGTCTCAAAAAATTTTAATACAAGTATATTCATTCAATTCAAATGTAACAGCTACCATAAGGTCAGATTGTTCTCTATTGATAACGAAGGTCAACTTCTAATTTCCAATTTCCATATTGAAAAGAAAATATTTGACCTAAAAAAGACACTTTGTTTATATAGCGCCATCAGGACCTGGTTATTCACAGATCCGTAAATATTAACCATATGGCCATCATATATGAGTTCAGTTCTTTTCAAAATTAAAACCCGATAAAAAATACAGTAAAACCTACTATAGTGACTATATCTTTATGAAGAACACTTGCTCATTAAGACCGTTCTTTTAAATCTCTTTTTTTAAAAATGTTTACACTCAATGGTATATGGAAAAGAGTGAATTAATATTGGTAAGTGTCCAAATCAACATTTTGCACTTATTGAATGATGGAGGAAACAGGAATGACAGGAGAAGATCAACTACCTTCGGCAACTTAACTGACAAATTAACTTTCTCACATTAGGATCGATCTGTAGCTGCCCGAGTCGGTTACCGAAGCACCACAGTGGCCCTGGTATGTGAAAAAAGACGAATTCGTTATTTTGCATGACATATAGCTGCCAAGAGTACATAGTTATGAAAACGCTCAGAGAATAAATACGGGTACATGGTGTGTTACAACCCACTTTGAAAAAAATCAAATCGCGTTGAGCTTGTCCCAGATTTAACGCAATTTGAAATTTCTTTTAAAGTGCGTGATTTTTCAAAGTGGGTTGCTACAATGGTACGTGTTTAAAGTAATTGCAATAATTAAAACCTCCAGCTACGGTATGCCATGTGACAACTCTATACTCCTAATGAAGTCCAACGTCCAATGAAATTCGGACTTCATTAGGCATTAGACTTCATTAGTGGTTGCCTCAATGCCACGACAAAAAAAAAAAAAAAAAAAAAAAAAAAAAAAATACACGTTGCGAATACTTCTACTCACTGCAATTGACTTCTGAGAATCTCGAGCTTTGCAGCGAAGCTAGGAATAAGAAAATTAGAACTTTGAATTTTAAGTATATACGTTTTGAGTCACACTTTTACAAAAAGTGAAATTGTCATATTATTTTTTTAAAACTTTTCTAAATAAAATTTTCATTTTTTTAATCTGTGTAATAAAAATTTAAAAAAAAAATTATAATATGGCAAATGCTTATAAATGTATATAACTGTAACTATAACCGACCACACTGTATATATAAGAATACAAATATTGTTGTTCTGTCAAATCTCAAATGAAGTTAGACTAAAACCGTTTATAATTGACAGTTGAAAGTACCTTGATAAACTTTGTTTAAAGTTTTAGTATACTTTTTACACTATAAATCCTTATAAAGGCTATAAAATGGTTATTTTTTAACAAATCGGTGGGCATGTCAACGTGTAATTACCAGACATAATCTATCTTAAAAACTTACACCTACGAAAATAGATCCATCAACCTGAACCAGACTAATGCTAATAATCCGTCTTCATTTGACACATCTTGTGTCTTTATGTACACTTTCATGAGGGCACAGCGTGTTCGTATGTACTCTAGTGTTACCATGGGTACTTTGTGTTTAGCACCCTTGGTCAAGCCTTACTGTTTTACTCTAAATTAATTTGATGGTAACTGCAGTGTCTGTCGAAAGTTTAACACTAAACTAATGTTTAGTGCCGAATCGACAGCTTAGCTCGGTCCCTGCTTTTTTATATATTGACAGCTTTTCGGCAGCTGTTATATATGTCTTTGCAGCTTTTCGCCCACTACCTTTCCATAAAGAACATGTCTGCCAAGTACAACTATAACTAACGAATTAATGCGGACCAGGCAACTCATTTTGGCCATTCATTACCTATCTCGGCAGCTTTTCAACAACAAGTAACTGTACATGTGTCATTTCCGCCACTCAATCGCCGAACTTCGACGCCGTTCGCGTGACATATAAAGCAGCTACTAGAGAGGTAACGAGGTACTGAGATACTCACTAGCTATTCATATCTCAATCACTCGGCAGCCGATTATCGACCCCTTTTAATTTCGCGAGATACTGATAGCTTTCTTTTAAACTGTCGAGACATGCATAGACAACAGCTACTAGAGAGCTGACGAGATAAAGGTGACGAGGGACCAAGATGCCGATTCGGCCACTACCTATTAAGATCTCCGGCCATCCGGCAGTCGAACTTCGACTCGTCTCGCGAGACATTGATAGCTTTCTTTAAAACTGTCGAGATAGCAGCTACTAGAGAGTTGACGAGATATAGGTGACGAGGGGCCGATGTGCCGATTCCTAACTATTCCTTTCTCAGCCACTTGGCAGTCTAACATCGACTCCCTCTCGCGAGACACAGATAGCGTTTTTAAAACTATCGGGATATAAATAACGAAGAGCAAAGGTGAGCTCCCAATTTGTCCCCTAGCAGCTTTCCATAGCTCGGTAACTCGGTAGCCACACATCGACTCCTTTTCGCGAGAAATAGATAGCTTCGTAATACAAGTAACGAAAAGCCAAAGTGATCTGCCAATTTGGCCCCTAGCTTTCCATAGCTCGGTCACTCGGCAGTCGAGCTTCGATCCTTTTTTGTTAGCCTTTAGACAGGTCTGTGCCTTAATTGTAAAAGTACTTTTATTTAATTATGTTTAGTTTATTTGTTATAAATTTACATCTGTAAATTAATGTACGAGACATGTAAAAATATTGGAATTAAATGACAAGACTTAATTAACTAAGAAAAACAAGTGTTGAATGCAAAATGAAGGTGAGACATCCTTTGTATGACCCGTGTTGTGCATTAGGTAATTACATATAAAACAGTTTTATATAAATGCATAACATGTTCGAATAATTAAGAGATATGGAAATATATCTTTTTTACTTCCACCAGAGCATATGTCTAGAGTAAATGCATGGCTTGTTCGAACAATTCAAAGATATGGAAATTGAATTCATTTTTCCACCAGGGCATATTGACATGGATATGTTTGACGTCCCATAGTTCCACGTCCCCTTTTTTCTCAGTTTTGATTGCACACCAGGTAGGTCTGAAATGGTGTTTTGCCATTCTGGAGTGCCCAGTCTCAGTTACCAAGTGGAATTGAAATTCACGTGTTTACTTTCCAAAGTTTTCACTTCGCTTTATGTTTGTTTTTAATGGTTAGAAAATAGTTTAAAATTACGTCATCTATAAGATACAATTTTGCCATATTGAATACAGTATCCGCCTAAAATTGTCTTGTTATTAGTTGTTGCTCTTGTTAACTTGTTTGGTTTCGGTTTCTACAAATATACACTGTAAAATCATTTTCTTTTGCGATGTCGAATATTTGTGATTCTAGGGAAAACATCCTGCTGTAGTAAGTTTGTGGTTTGTGGTTACTGTTTAGGATTTGCAATATATAGTTTCCGTTGACAGATGAATTCCTTGGTGACAGTGTCAATGAGTTGAGTTGAGTAATATAAGATACATGGTTTGTTTTCTACTGACCCTGTATCATTCCGTACCGGACACTTACAAACCATGTAACTTATAGTACCCTACCGATGACCCGGGGCTATTGAAAAAGGTTTTTAAAAATGCTACTGATGTCAATGAATGAAGTTAAAAAAATTACTATTTGGGTGCAATAAAATACTGCCGTGACCAAAAAAATACTAAAATTCAGCATACTAACGAAGTCTAGCAGTCTTTCCTTTGGCTTTCAATGTTTCGAAATACTACTTCCATGCGTTTTAACTCACTATCTTCAGCAGAAGGTTCAGCAAACAATTTATTTACGGTCGCCATTTTGGTTGACGTTTACGTTAGAGACAGGGGACGTTACTCTAACCCACCCAGTATGAGCCTTACTGACCCAGTATTTTTGCGCGTGCGGCTATGTACGGAATGATACTGGGTTGGTCATGTGATTTGATTTAGCCAATCATTTCCATAGATTTTAGTCAGAGGTAGGGTAATGGTATTTAACGTCCCAGTCAAGAATATTTAACTTATATCAAGACGGCGTTACCAGCTATAGGCGAAAGTCCAGAAATTTTGCCTGTGCGTTGCGCTGATGGCATTATACAGCAAAGGTTCTTTATCGTGACAAGCCCACCGTGACACGAGACCTCGTTTTATTTTAAGTTCTTACCCGAAAGAACCGTGACTTTAATTTCGTAATGCCGAGTGCTTGGCGAAAGAACAGCCACTACCCACTGTCAAGTCTTTCGTCAGACCCGGTCGTGGATCGAACCCTCGACCTCCCAATTACGGAGCGAGCACTCTACCAACTGAGCTACCGCAGTGGTTTTGACGGTGTCAACAAAAACAACCAAAAAATAAAATACTAGATTTTAACAGAGTGAGCGGTTTACAGTTATAATGTACCTCAACATTGTTTCAAATATAATATGTTGTATGGGTCTCTAGTACACAAAAGTACAAATTGCGTTTTAAAATCACGTGCGTCGAACATGATAATTATGATGATTTACTCAGTCAAAACAAATCGTAACGCGCTTATCAAAAACTAAAAATATATATATATATAAAAAAAAACTAAAAAAAAAAAAAAATAGCAGATAGATTTTCACATAAAGTAAATGTCAAACTATATACGTCGATTTTAAATGACAAGCGCAAAAATAACTGAATATGGACATTTAAAGATTTTTTTACTGCATAGTTTTAGTAAGGTGAATTATGTAAGTAATTTTGACATTTTATACTACTATAGTGTAGTGTGACATGATAACACAGGTCTCCCGCCACAGCTATGTGAATCACGCAGGACAATTTCTCAGAAAATTTATTTCCTTATCAAAAATCACCTGGTCATGTTGTGGGCGAGTTGAAACAGGACATGCATTTTTCACATAACAGGCCTGTCAAGATTTAAAGACAACTTACTTTTCAGTCGTCTCTGCTCAAAATCCTTTAATATGCAAACCTTAAGTGCAAAATGAATAAATAAATAAATAAATAAATAAATAAATAAATAAATAAATAAATAAATAAATAAATAATGAAAAATAAAAATTAAAAATAAATTAATAAATAAATTGGAGTCCAAAACGTTTTAAATTTGTATAACATATTTAACCAGTGTTCATATGATTTACTCATTTTGTCCGTTTTCAAAGTTTTCACAATGCTTGTAGGATTGTGATATCGACATGGACTGGCATGTTGTGTTTGGTTATGTCATATCCATATACATCGTATGCAGGGCTGGGTAACTCGAAGCTCTCTTAGCAGTTACGAACACTTAACTCCTTTGTGTTATAAAGGCATTAAGTGTTCGTAACTGCTAAGAGAGCTTCGAGTTACCCAGCACAGTCTGGATCATAAGAGCGTTTTTTCGTTGCAGCAAGACATAGCGATTGAAATAAATGCATTAAGAAATATTGACATATTTGTAATTTAAAAAAATTGTAAGAAATGCAAGATGGATGTGAGCTTGGATACCGAGGCATTGATGAATGTATATATTGCATGTACTATAACCGTAGTCTCATATATTGTGCCATGAATGGAAAATAAAACCGTTTCGTGTGTGTTAAGCAACATCTCTCAAGAGAACATCATTGTAACAACGTACTTGGTAACAAAGACGCATTTGGTATCGTGTATTTTTTCCTGGTTGATGTTTATTTGTTTTTATTTTTGTTACTAAATGCGTTGTTGCAGATCTTACTAAAACATCATTGTTTTTACAAAGCCTGTAAATCAAACTTGTTTTGTTATTACCGATAGTTATGTCATATACCATTTTTTTAATTTAATTATAAAATACATTGTCATATAGGGGTATAACTTTAGCATCATGTGTATACAAATTATATTGTAGTATACTAAATGATAGGTTAACATATTGGTTAGACTGTAATAATATCATTAATGATGAACAAAATGGTTTTCGTAAAGAAAGAAGTACAATTGATCACATTGGTACCCTCATATCTATTATTGAAAATAGAAAACTTAACAAGTTGCCTACATTTACAGCCTTTATTGATTTTAAGAAGGCATATGATACAGTAAATAGAAAGTTATTGTTTAATAAACTTGGTAATTTAGGTATAAGTTCACATTTTCTTAATGTTTTAAAGTCATTATATGCACAGGTTGAATGTTGTGTAAAACTTAATGGTCATATGACTGACTGGTTCTCAGTAACATCAGGTTTAAAACAGGGCTGTGTATTGTCACCCATACTTTTTAATATTTTTATCAATGACTTGGTTGATGAACTGAAAACACTTAATGTTGGTATTAAAATAGATGAGGATTTAATATGTGTGCTTTTATATGCAGATGATGTGGTTCTCATGGCAGAGAATGAAAGTGATCTACAGGTATTATTAGATGTTCTCAGTTCATGGTGTAGCAACAATTTTTTATCTATAAATTTTGAAAAATCAAATGTTGTTCATTTTAGAAATATGTCTACTCCAAGAACTACGAATACTTTTAAAATAGGTAATAATATTGTTCAAATTGCATCACATTATCAATATCTTGGTCTTCTATTGACAGAGTTTTTAGACTATAATGAAATGGCTAAAGCTGTAAGTAAATCAGCTAGTCGTGCTTTAAGCTTGCTTATTGTTAAAAGCAAAGCAAATGGTGGTTTCCAATATAGTACATTTACTAAGCTTTTTGATACACTGGTTTGGCCAGTTATTAGTTATGGTGCAAGTATTTGGGGCACCAGAAGTTTTTCTTGTATTGATAGTGTTCAACATAAAGCTATTAGATTTTTTATGAATGTTGGAAAATATACACCTAATGATTCTTTAAATGGTGATATGGGGTGGAAGCCTATGATTGTTAAACAGTGGACCAGTATTTTTCGACATTGGTCAAGATGTAAAGATATGTCGAATGATAGGCTGAATTATAAAGTTTTTTATTGGTCTTTTAGAAATGCTGTTAATAATAAGAAGAACTGGTGTTTTAAAGTAATGGAAAAATTTAGAAGTGTAAACTGTGAGCAATTTTGCAAATTAGATAGGTATTTTAACAAAAATTCTATTTTATATATTGAAAATGTACTTTTTAACGATTATAAAGAGGAGTGGCATAAAAGAGTTAGTTCTTATAGCACTGGTAAAAAGCTGAGAACATATAAGTTATTTAAGTCTCATTATGGTACAGAAAAGTATGTATTAAGCAATATCCAGCGAAGGTATAAGAGTGCATTCGCTAAATTTAGATTTGGTGTTGCACCCCTGAAAATAGAAACGGGTCGGTATGAGAATATGGCTGTGAATGATAGGAAATGTTTTATTTGTTTAGATGATGTAGAGGATGAGAAACATGTGATTTTAACTTGCCCTTTATATGCAGATCTACGTCGTATTTTATATAATGAATGTGCTAGTTTTAATGTGGATTTTAATAATATGTCTGATGATGAAAAGTTTTTATTTTTATTTAGCAATAATGACGTGTCAGTTTTAGTTGCCAAGACCTGTTTTAGTATTTTAAGTAGACGTAATTCATTTTTATATGATTAATTTTTTATTGTGTTTTAGTGCATAATATTTATTTTAAACATAAAATAGTGTCTCATAAGTCTTTTATAGATTGGATGTCATAATCTTATGTATATGTAAATATCTTAAATGTACTATATTGTTTTATGACATGTGACACTTTAATAAAATATTTGTATTTGTATTTGTATTTGTACATTCAAAATAGTATATGACAGTTAAATTACTAGTATATGATTGTTTAAATGAGGTTTTACGTCCGAGTGAGTCAAGAATATTTCACTTATACCGAAACATCACCAGCTATAGGTGAAGTGACAGACATTTTACCCTTACATTGCGCTCAGGGTAATAAGCATAATAACGTGCTTCGCCTGTCGTGGCATATAGGACACCTGTTTTTATGCCTCTTTCGAAGGACCCCATGACTTTCATTTCCAAATGCCGAATCTTGGTAAAAGAACAGTTACCACCTATTTCAAGTCTTGGTCAGACCAAGCCGAGGTTTGAACTTATGACCTCCCAGCGAGCACTCTACCAAATCAGCTACCGAAGTTGTGTTTACCGATGGTTAGACTCCTCTCTTCTATACATCGTAAATGTTAGCTACAACTCGATATTATTTATTTCCCCTCACGGTATCATAAAATTAAATCTATTTTCCCCGCACCTACCCAACAATAAGTTTTTTAAAAAATATTTTTAATGAAATACATGAAACATAATCAGAAACAGATACAATAGAAGATTCGAGAACACGAGTAAAATTAATGTTGTTGATTGTGGTTTATGGCAAGTATCTCATAATAATATACGACTGATGATTTAAAAAAAAATCAAATAAAAATAATTGTTTTGCATAAGGAGAAAATTTGATCAATTTTGATAGATTAAACCTAACACAAAAACAAATACTATTTTTAGGTAAAATTAATGAAAAACAAATCAAAATCGCAGATGTCATTTACTACGTTTGATTTTAATGTAAGAATTCATTTTTAAAAAAATCAGCATTGTAATAGGGCTACGTCTGAATGTATTCTTTCAAATAAATCCAAGCAGTATATGACACATGCATAGAAAAACTCATTAAATATCATAATGTTAGAATATTAAAAATCCTATCAGTTGATTAAAAAAAATAATAATAAAAAGAAAAAAAAGCGTTGAAAATAATCAGAATACTTGACTTTTTTCATTTTTTATTTTTATATCTCAAATATACTTGAAAGGTGACAGGCGGTTGTTGGTCGATAAAGGCGTTCACATAAGTACACATAAGGCAAACGTAACATATAGTACATACCCGTCGAAAGTTTAACACTAATTAATTTAAAATGTGTAGAAGTTCGATAATTGAGTGGCTGAGCTATGGTTACTTGGTGATCGATAACTGCCGAAAGACAGATAACTGTCAAAAAAATCGAGGTATGACTAAAGAGGGGTCCAAATGAGCTGCCAATTTTGCGGCATTTATTCGATAGCTTAGTAATAAACTTTCAGCAGGCCTGTGCTGTAAAATAGGGAATTGTGCTAGCAACGCTGGGTATTTCAAAAGAATTTGAAACATTTCCGTAGCCTGACCTAGTTCAAAAAGCTTCCCAGACTTTTGTTTACCTGAACTATGAAAACATTGGCTAAATTAATAGTTCTTTTATCATTAAAGCACTTAAATATTTTTAACATAACCTTAAACATTAATTTCTTATGTACATTTCTCTAGCTTGCACACAGTCCTAACAATGCATTCAATATCAAAACATTGAATTTTTAACAATAGTTTCACTGTAATTCATCGATTCATTTCTTTCACACATCATATCGTTATACGGTGACACGCATATTTGGGTTTCCCGTCTATTCATTCATCAATTCATTGGGTACATTTAAATATCGGTTGAAATGTGTACTATTGATGACGTATGCGGATAATGGGTACACGTTTCAGCAAACAGTAGAAGTCTTAATCGATTTGTCTGTTATTCCTTATTGCATGCCGTTCTTTGTCCTTGTTTAGTATCTACAACAATGATATGGCTATTTTTAAAATCGCCTTAAATCAAATATTTATAAAGTTATTAAAAACAATTAGGCGGTAGTCTTTCATTTTCAGTACTACACCCAGTAACCTCGTTCCCAACAACAGTAGCCATAGGGAACGTAATTCTTTGTTTTTCTACAACAAAGGGCGCGGTAACGACCCAAGTGTTTAATGTCTGAGACCTTAACATGATACAAAAGGTCCAATTACATAAGATACATGATTATGAATCGACTTTTTATTCAACAAAGGGCTATGTATCGAGTGTTTAAACGTCTTAGACTAAACCCGATACAACAAGCTTCAATTATGAATTAACTCCTTTCTCCAACAAAGAATATAGTACTAGCTATTTTAAGTCTCTAATGTACCATGGTGTAAAGAGTCTAATTACACAAGATTTGGTTATATAAATTAACCATTTTCTATAACAATATTACAAAGTTAATAGTTCCTGAGACCTATTGCATGGTACACAAAAGACCAAGATACGTTTCTGTGCTGATCATGACTTGTTCATTTCAAGCATACATGTACATTTCAAGCTGTTTTATTTTAAATATTAATTTCTTAATTACGTTGTACCGGGTGTACTCTCACTGTCTGTTTATTATAGTGAATAGGTTTATTGTGCAGAACTGCACCAAATTTACTCATAATTTCTTCTAAGATGAATCAGCCAATTTTTAGACAACTGAAAAGAGAAAACGCCTTGTGGTACTTTAAGATTTTTATCAAAATCCATAAACTATATTTCAATATGTTTTACATCAAATATTAAACATTCAGACATTGTTTATGACCCAAGAACAATTAATTACCAGGGATTACGTTCACAGACAATCACCAGTTTAATATATGCACTGTACTGTCGAAGCGAGTACAAACACCAGTTAGTAGTGTGGGGGTAGGGGGCATTGCAAGTGCATTTATCCATTAGAGGGTTCAAATATATTACCCATCTTGTTATCTCAAATATAATTGCACCTTAGTTTTAAAAATGGTTTACATCTTTCTTCTTTTTGGAATATGAATACATGTTTGTTATAGAACTGTGTTCATTGTAACTTGCTTTTTTACAAACAGTTATTTATCTTTTAACTTGAATTATTATATATTCCCTAAAAATAATTGTATGTTTTTCCTTGTTCAGAATTTACCTGGTAACCTTTTTGTTTTTCTTTTATTAATTTTTCCATTAAACAGTTCAAAAATACTAACCATCTAGTAATCTCAAATTGCACATTGGTTTATAATGGTTTACGTCTTTCTTTTTTTAATGCTTGTTATAGTACAGTGTTCATTGTAATTGGAATTATTTTTGTTTACAAATAGTTATTTCTCGTCATAACTTGAATTATCACATATTCACTAAAATTAATTGTATGCATGCTTCTCATTGTTTCAGAATTTACCTGGTAACCTTTTTCTTTTTTCTTTTAGGATATCTGTGATAATTGTTAAACTAGAAATAATTGTTTACTGTTTCTTGTCACATATATATTTCAATAGTTATTTTTTTTATTTCAAATGAAACTAATTTCCAAGTCAACATTTTAACATAGAATATGAGAAAAAACGAGAATAGAGATGAACACGAGTTGAGTTTAGTAATGGTGCTTAATGTCCCAGTCGAGAATACTTATATTGAGACATCACCAGCTATAGGCGGAGGTGCAGAGATTTTGCCTGTGCGCTGATGACATTATACAGCAGGGTTCTTTATCGAGCCAAGCCCATCCATCGTGGCACGGGAAACAAACCGAATACTGAATGATATTCAGATAATGCTAAAAACTTATAAGTGAGGAATCAATTTTCAATTTCCAAGTAAATATTGACATAGAATATGAAAAAAACAGAATAGAGATGAACACAAGAAGCAAACTAAATACTAAATGATTTTGAAATAATGCTAAAATTACTTATTAGTAAGGAATCAATTTTCAACATTGAATTGTTGTATTTATGCTTTCTGGCATTTGTACAGTACAGACCTGTCGAAAGTTTAACACTGCGCTTACGAAATGGAGTCGAAGATCGGCTGCTTAGTGGCCGTAATATGGATACCAAGTAACCGAAAAGTTGCCGGGAGGTAGATATCAGCTGTCTTAAAGATATAGCTTATGGGGATGTGAGATGAGCTTCTAATTTGATACTAATTCGTTATCTAAGTGTTAAACTATCGACAGTTCTGTATTTGTCATGTGCTACTTTTGAATTTTTATGAAATAATACATTCAAAAGTAGCACATGACAATTGAAATTATACATTCAAAAGTAGCACATGGCATATTGAAATTATACATTCAAAAGTAGCACATGGCATATTGAAATAATACATTCAAAAGTAGCACATGACAATTGAAATAATACATTCAAAAGTAGCACATGACAATTGAAATTATACATTCAAAAGTAGCACATGGCATATTGAAATAATACATTCAAAAGTAGCACATGACAATTGAAATAATACATTCAAAAGTAGCACATGGCATATTGAAATAATACATTCAAAAGTAGCACATGGCATATTGAAATAATACATTCAAAAGTAGCACATGGCATATTGAAATAATACATTCAAAAGTAGCACATGGCAATTGAAATAATACATTCAAAAGTAGCACATGACAATTGAAATTATACATTCAAAAGTAGCACATGGCATATTGAAATAATACATTCAAAAGTAGCACATGGCATATTGAAATAATACATTCAAAAGTAGCACATGACAATTGAAATAATACATTCAAAAGTAGCACATGGCATATTGAAATAATACATTCAAAAGTAGCACATGGCAATTGAAATAATACATTCAAAAGTAGCACATGGCATATTGAAATAATACATTCAAAAGTAGCACATGGCATATTGAATAATGTATTCAGTATATGAGTACGAAAAGTACTAAGTTTTGCGCACTTAGAACATGAAGTAGAGCTGAATACTTGAAACAGGTGGACGAAAAAACTCCCAATACAAATATCTAACATAAACAGGCATATTTGCATTTGTTGTTACAATAAAGGTAACCATTACCTTTTAAACGTGGAATTAACTAAAAATCTGGTGGCAAATATTTGTTCAAACGTAAGCAGGAAATGAATTAAGGGTGAACCTTTATAGTAGGAAGGATTTATACCACAGAAACCACAGGGAAAAGAAAAAAAAAACGTTTTACCTATAAACAATATATCTCATCCCGCCAAGATTTATTTGTTTTGGTGTTACTTACAACTAAATCTAAAATCCGCTTACAAAAATCATAAACAATAATCCCTGATCCAATATGGCGAAAACCACGTGTTACTTCCTGTGTAATCTAGTTACTCTTTTGTCTGTGAGATACTTTAGTCAAGAAGTGATGAATTTTTATAATCTTCTTTCAGAGAATAATGTAAGGTCTTTCGCCCATAGTGCGAAAAAGTCTACTATTTAACACAGCATATGTATACATGTATGTAGCACAGTTTCTTTAGTACAAAAAGTTCCAATCATTTTTAGAAACCTGGACGCTTCGGAATATATTAATAAAAACAGATTCTTTTATGATGCAAACAAAAAAAAAATAATAAAAGCAAAAATGAAATTAAATGTAAAAAAAAAAAGATAAATTATCCAGATACATAAAAGGTCGTGCTTACGACTATTGTGTATTTTACTAATTAATTTTTTTCATCATTTAATGGTGATTTGCAGTGATGTATTGTGAATAAGTGGGCAAACATCTAGTGTTTCAATTTCTTACCTGGCGGGTGTAGATAGTTAGACAGGAATCGCTTTCCCTCCCGGAGCACCCGGTCTCACTTCCCTATCCCTGGTGGAGGTTTACGTGTTGAACTTAATTTGCTAGTTTTTAATAGCGGGTGTAGCTAGTTAAAGAGGAATTGCTTTCCCTCCGGAGCACCCGGTCTCACTTCCCTATCCCTGGTGGAGGTTCACGTGTTGAGCCTAAGTTTGCTAGTTTTTTATGTCTTTACTTTCATTTTGATATTGTGATTTGATCAGGGACTGATATATTTGTATTAGTTGGCGAATGATAATCCAATAAAATGCGTTTATATCACTCTAAAATCCGGAAAAAAATATTTGACAGCAAAGGAAGAAAATATTGTTAAACGTATGAATAATTATTTTACTGACAGGTTCATTTGAATTAGTAAACTGGTCAAGTGCAAATTAAATTGTTAAACAATTTTGTCATGTGCTGTTTTTGAATTTCTATTAAAATAATGCATTCTAAAAACAGTCATGTGCTGTTTTCGAATGCATTATTTGAATAGAAATTCAAAAACAGCACATGGCAATTTTATCATGATATGTTATTAGTACACGCATACCAAGCCTGTAGGTTAGGTTGTGAGTTGAATGTTACGCCCCAGTCAAGATTTTTTCATTTATATTGAGGCAGTGAGTTCAGGAATGGTGAAGGAAACCAGAGTTTCTAATAAAAACGCAACCTTTTACAAAGGAACTGACATACATTCTCAACATTAGATATATACGCACATACCCCGGCCGAGTTGGATTCGAACCTAGGCAATGAGAGGAGCTGTGATCCATACGCGTTCGTTTTAGACCACCCGGCCGCCAAAGTACCCCTAGTTGGATTTGTGTTTTGTTTTGTATTACCGTTGCCACGCACTGGTTTTACGTCAGTCATGACGTCAGTCGTGTTTGGTTTCTCTTAAAATAAATTTGTCTATATCTTAACACCAAATTTCATTCAAGTTTATGTAGATACTAAGTACTTCAGAATATATATACTCATTCAGATTTAAAAGTACAGGGCACTTATTTGAGTGTGTAAAAACCACGCCTAACATAGTTTAGTACCGTTAAAGTTCATACGTACCGTTGTACAATTATCAGCAATTTTATAAAGTGCTACTGCATTGTTTTTGTCATTATTCCAATTCCAGCCTTCCGTGAAAATTATTCAATGCAACAGTTAATTTATATCCTCATTATGATATGTTTTCAAAGATTCCGATAGTCTTTGTAATATTTCGCGGATTTTTCGATAAAGGTAAAGTGATCAAGTAGTCCAACACGTCGTATCTTAGGCAACAGTACCTCTCACCGCAGCTACGTTCGAATCCAACTCGGTTTGAATGAATATTTTTGTTAGTTGCTTTCCAAAGGTCGGTGGTTTCTCGGGTACTCCGGTTTTCTCCACCATCCCTGGAACTAACCGTCTTGATATAATAGACAGAAATCTTGACGGGGTGTAAAACGCCATTACATTCATAAGTCTAGCGTCAGTCTAGCGCCTATCGAGTAAAGAGATCGAGAATGAGGGATGTACGTACATTCACTCTTACAAGACTCCTTATAAAATAAGACCTAATGCATCCATTTCTTAATCGACATGTTAAACATATATGCATGTTGTTGCTGCACGAATTCGTTTTAGTAATATAACTTGCAACTGCTGTGCATAAAATTCAACTAGCTGAACTCTTTCTTGCTGCATGCATATGGCTCCTGTTTGGTAGCTTGAGAAATCCTGTGCATAAAAATTGTTTTAATAAAAATTCTTAGAATAGTTTAACCTAGGAATTCTAGGTAAATCGTCATTATTCATTTTAATACAAGCAGAATAAATAAGATATCTGGTTTAAAATATAAATATCTTAAAAATGTGCTTCCTTGTTTAATAGGACGCCCGACTTTATTTTTTCTAAGTAAAGTACAGACCTATCGAAAGTTTAACACTAAACGAAAAAAAAGCGGTAAAACCCAGCTTTCGAGTACCCGAGATTTGGATGGCAAGTTACTGATTATGTAAGCTGTCGAGAGATGTATAGCAGCTGCCGAAAAGCTGTCGAGATGAGCTGCCTGTCTATTTGGGACGAATTCGTGAACTTGGTGTTACATTTCGACAGGTTTGTACCGTGTTATCCGTGTCATTTAAACATGAACTTTGGGCATGTTTGAGAATTCCAAATACCAATTCTTAATTCATGTTTGAACATATATTTATCAAAATCACACAAAATGACCCTCAATGATGTAAATTTATCGGGGTAGACCCTCATGATGAAGAGCGATTTTGATGATATAGTAAACATGCCCTTCCCTGTTGAAATAATAGTGAATGGGTACTTCCACGAATTCTTCACCTGTGAGGTCTCAAGTTTCAAGGTATAGAATCATATCATGATCAACTACTTAAAATAGTGCAAAGTTTGTAATACAAGCAAGAAAAGTTATGACGCACGAGAATAAATGAGGACAAGATCGTTCTATAAGTCTAATATTATAATTACTATTTATATAACAATAGTCTAAATTTTCACATTTTTAAAGTCTTAACTAGGTCAAGTATGTTTTAGTAAACCTATATCTTTTTACTCATTCTTTTGAATATTTTATTATAAATTTTACTGTGTATTTAACCTTCGTATGTTAAATATTTAAAATGTGTTTTATTCTCATGGACCATATATTTTTATCCAATCTTTGTCCTGGTTTCACTGTGTGACATGCATTGTCTAAACTTCACTGTTCAAAATATAAACAAACATTTAGAAAAAATAGGTCTGATGGATGTTTCAATTAAGAGAGAGAGAGAGAGAGAGAGTTATACCTAAATATTTCTGAAAATTCAATTAAAAAATTGTCTGAAAAGATTCGCATTTTACCTAAATTCCGAGCATTTTCAGAATGATTTCAACATTTTAAAAAAAAATCAGAAAACAAATAATCGTGTTCACAAAACTCCAGACAATTTTTGGTGTCATGAAAAACGAATGAAATTTGGGGTTTAAAATGCATTGCATGTGTACTTGTAATCCGTTACATTTGTAAATAATTTAAAACTAATGCATCAAGCTACTTGCATATTTGGAGTAGGCATCAATACAAATACACGTACTTAGCTACATAAACATCTATTTATTACGAAATTTAATTTGAATTCCAGACGTTCCGATTTCACACCTAAACAAAAACTGATAAAAATTTAATAATTCGGTAAAGTGTATATTATATAACTTTTAAACATTTTAAAACCCTTAAAATAAAATTATTTAAACGGACTTTAGATCTACAGCACGGGCCTGTCGACAGTTTAACTCTAAGCTAACGAATTAGTGCCGAATTGGCAGTTCACTTCGACTTCTCGTTAGCTACATCTCGCGAGTTCTCGTTAGCTACATCTCGCGATCGGCAGCTGATTTCGACCTCTCGACATCATTCTGGCTACTAGCTAGCTGCCCATGTCTCGGACGCTTGGCAGCCGAGCTTCGGTTCCTTTTCGTAAGTTCAGTGTTAAACTTTCGACGGGGCTGTACGTACTGTATGAAGAACAGTTGCACCGAAACAGATCCCACTTGAGAAAACAAATCTTATTATCTAAAACTAAACATTTATCTTTCTTTCTCTTTAATTTTAGTTTGAAACAGGAGAATATGACAAAATTATCAGATACGGCTACTAGCATCATCAGCACAGCTGATCAGAAATTCATTAATCACACTGATTAACTTTGATTAACCAAACTGAAATAACAAATTCAAACTTTTCCTAATTGAATATGATTTATTGCTCCAAGGGTGGGTGTCCTTTCGTCTAATGAGTAATTACATCAATCTAGGGGTTAGGGGTACAAACTAATTTGTCCCACACATACCAAAGCAATTGGCGGGAATTCTGTTGAAGAATTAACATGTCTTTGTATCATACTGCTTCGGGATTTGGCGGGATTGACCATATTGAAATTGGTCAAGTCACGATGCTCTAGGAAGTTCAGAAAATTTTGATTCTCCTGATGTTTTATTTTACTCTGAAAATTTTAAAACCTGAAGAAATTCTAATGCAAAAAGAAATGAGGAGAGAAAGATCTCTTATCAGTGTCGACTTTCAACCCTTAGCATAAGAAATAAAACACCCGACCTTATAGGATTTTTTTATTTTAACATGGACCGGCAGGGTAAGATAGCAAACTGAATGTCGATAGTGATCTCTTCTTAATCAAGTTTCCTTCACCAAGTGAAATACATTGCAATCTTGACTGTGACGTAATTTTGTAAAACTCTAGCAACAAGCAACCAAACCGACTTGAGCTGGTTTTTATATGTCCTTGATCAGTACAATGCCTCCAATTTTAAAATACCACATCAAGTTTGACATTTAAATTATTTATACACACGTGCTACTTTAGACGGGAAAATATATTTAGCTCTATTGGTTAATGACAAAATGTTTTTAAGTTTTTATACTTTAGGTCACCATGACCTTGAATTCATGTCAAGGTCAACCAGATGATGCAATTTTAAATTATATTAAAACCTATATATAAAGTTTTAAACTTTTTTTAGCATTCTAGGTTCATGACGAGAAGATGTTTTTTTTTAGGTTTTTCTACTATAGGCCACACTGACCTTGAATTTAGGTTAAGGTCGACCAGATGCCGGAATTTTAAATAAGATGAAAAATTTAGGCTCGTATATGAAGCTTTTTGCGCTCTTGGTTCATGACGGGAAGATGATTAAAGGCTTTTCTCTTTAGGTCACCTTGGAAATCCGAATTGCAAATTGGTAGCTCGCTTTCCACGGTGTTACTTATTTTCTATATATCTCTGCAAACTTAGTTTTACCGTTACACGGGACCTCGTTTATTTTAAGTTCCCATCCGAAAAAAACGTGACATTTATTTCGTAATGCCGAGTGATTGGTGAATGAACAGTCACTATCCTATTTCAAGTCTTAGGTCAGACCTGGTCGGGGATCAAACCCACGACCTCCCACTTACGGAACGAGCGCTCTACCAACTGAGATACAGCAGTGGTCTTCAACAGATGAAGTTGATGATGATGTTAATCTGTATGTCAGATTTTCATTTATTATCAACGATCTCGTCAAGGTTAATTAGAAAAATCATTACGAAGGCGTGAAATTCAATGTGACAAATATTACATCTTGGTCCAATTAAAACGCCATCTTGTTTCACAACAACAGATGAAACCAGGTCCAACCTGCGCAAATCTTAAGTAATTGAATCATAATTCGCAAATTAATATGTGTTGAGCTAATTGCGGCTTAATTAATGATTAACTCTAATTAATTGGGCCTAATCCATTGCAAATTCTGTAATTATACATGTGCATGTCGTGACTTCACCGGTTCCTGGACTGTTTCATAACAGAAAAGATGCGTGAATGTGGTAATATTCCGTTATAATGAGTCTTTATCACGCAATGACACACATTTTGATACCAAGTTACGCTGTATTTTCACTCTTGTTAGTTAGTTAGTCTGTCTACCGTCCGTCAGTCCATGATACGTTGATACTAACCTTCTCGTTGATCATTTGAAGAATAATATATGTGGATAAAACAAAGATCAAGTTCGAATTTAAAGTAATTGCTGCCAAAACATCACTAAGGTACTTTAGATACTCAGCAAATCGTTTTTTTTTTCTTTGTTTGAAATATAACCCTGATTCACCAAAACCCTAACAAAAATACGTGACTTTTTCATGGAAACAATATTTAATGCGATACTCCGATATCCAAATATATAATTTCCCCCTTTTTCAAACTTCAGTCGTAACATTATACGTATATGTGTATTTAAGATACCTTGTCCCATTATTATTATTATTATCTGAAAAAATATGAAGCCCACAAAAATGTTGAAAATTTGCGATATTATCAAAACCGAGCCTTGAACCAGATAACATACACTGGTAAACAAGAAAATTGCTTGGCATTTATTCTAAGTTTATTAATGTTAAATATCAAGGTCAAATAGAATTGTTCACATGCATTCATTCATTTACTTGATACGGTTTCATCCTCCGAACGGCTGAGTCAATATAATCATATACAATTAATTTAATATAAGATCATCATGATAGCCGATGGTCAGTTTGATAGGGTGAACTTTCTCCGTATGGATTTACAATGAAACGAGGCTGCTTGATAGCATTATCATGCAGGAGGGAAATGGAGCATTGTGATGGCCCGTTCAAGATTCTTCCACTTATATCGAGGTGGTCAGTTCTTGAATGACAGAGGAACCGAATTTGTCAGGAGAAAGCCACAGATCTTTGACAAACGAACTGACAAACAAACGGACTCTCGCTTCATACATACTAAGACCATTAGACCACAGAAGCCGTTACAGAGCCCCTCATCCTGCAGGAGAAACCGAGTCCTCTCGCAACATTTTAAGAGGACTAGCTCCCGATATCATGAACATTTTTTCTTCTTAGTAGATCCAGTCTCGATCGCGAGTGAACCAAAATGTTCATTAGGGACCTTACAAGCTAGGGCGAACTCTCTAGAACCAAATCAGAATTAAAATAAGATTTGGACGTCTTAAAGGAATATAAACTTAATAACATTGAACTTGGTCCATCTCGTTTGGCGTTAATTCTGATTCATGCATCCCTTGTTGTATAGTAAAATATGTCAAATTTACTAAAAGCGTTATAAGTTTGCATTCAAATCACAGGGAAAATGAAATGAGAGCACACTACATGTGTTAGTTGATGCATTGTAAATTGAAGTACATTTGGTCCAATTTCTACTACTTCCCCGGAGAAAAAGACCATTTCATCATTTGTATACTCCAGAAATAGAGTGCCTTTGTACCTAATAACATCAATCCCTTGGTATTTATCTCAGAGACGACAGATAAAGATCGCAATTAAAATCCCATTTATTATATGATCACTGGATGTCAGACAAATTATGTATTAAAAGATATCGGATAAACCCTCAGATACCCGATAAGCCATCATTAATCTCTGATAATCTGATAATCCATCAGTTGATCAATGTAGGCGGTTCAATGTTCGATACTGTTCAAAAAGAGCAATGTACTCTTAATGATACTTCAAATATCTGCGAAGTAAAAAATCCACTTCAAATATCTGCGAAGTAAAAAATCCACTTCAAATATCTGCGAAGTAAAAAATCCACTTCAAATATCTACGAAGTAAAAAATCCACTTCAAATATCTGCGAAGTAAAAATCCACTTCAAATATCTGCGAAGTAAAAATCCACTTCAAATATCTGCGAAGTAAAAAATCCACCTTCAAATATCTGCGAAGTAAAAAATCACTTCAAATATCTGCGAAGTAAAAAATCCACTTCAAATATCTGCAAAGTAAAAAATCCACTTCAAATATCTGCGAAGTAAAAAATCCACTTCAAATATCTGCAAAGTAAAAAATCCACTTCAAATATCTGCAAAGTAAAAAATCCACTTCAAATATCTGCGAAGTAAAAAATCCACTTCAAATATCTGCGAAGTAAAAAATCCACTTCAAATATCTGCGAAGTAAAAAATCCAAAAGTACATTTGAAATAATTTCATTTTTGCTTACAGTAGTACTCATTAAGACAATGTTACTTCAGCAACAGAATATAGAACAGATAAATTTCTCTTCTGTTTGTGTGTATGTTCATTTTCTCCCCTATTGTTTATACTTATAATTGCTGCACTGCCTTTTAACAAAAAATAAACCTATTCATTGCCGAATCTTGCTTTTATTTTGCACCTAAAACGAAGTAGGGTCCTATAGTGTTTACTTCATTTCTTGATAGTGTGATATCTTTATGAAACTTCACAGCAGCAATCATACACATGGTTTGGGATTCCCAAGTTGTGGTTCCTTTTTGGGATATACTTTGACATGGTATCCCCATTTCAGTTATAACGTTATAACTTGTTATGAATGGAATTGATATGTTTAAAAACAAAATATTTCACGAAACAGCTTTCAATTCAAACCACAAATGGTAAGCTATATAACTCTTTTCTGCTTCATATGCAACCGCAGATGGTAAGCTATTTAGCTACGAGTATGCTCTTGGTCCGACATATACCGTAGCATTTTTTTTTTCAGAGCAGTTAGCGACAAGAGGTTAAAACCTTAATTTGGGTTAAAAGACTAAAGTCAATGTAATAGAAAACACGCAATAAATCGAAACAAGAGCATTATATATAAAAAAGCAACATAAATAGGTGAAAAACAATCGAACTTAGAAATAAAGCATCTTATGTATTATATAGCTTTGGTTTTTTAACTTTCTTCTACAACTGTCTGTGAAATGGATTCTTCAAGAGAAATGTGTCGTTGTTCTTGTTGTTGTTGTTGCAGATCCGGAATCAACTGAATTCATTGTTATTGTTGTAAATCCGGAATTAAGGGAATTTCATTGTTTTTGTCGTAATTCCGGAAAACAATCAATTCTTTATTTTCATTGCGCTAGGTTGGAAGCAAAGATGAGAGGGAAATAAAATCCACTACAAAGAAATAAAAATCCGTTTATGTCCCATAATACATGATTAAATACCCAATCCCAAAGGTGGAAAATATAACGATTTACAATAAACTGACCAACAATCCGTCATTGTTTTGGTCAGTTTAACCAAATAGTGGTCAGTAGGCCAGTCCATACCGCTGTGATAGACAAGGCAATTACAATGAAGTATTTTGTCACAAGTCTGCTTGTTAAAAGTACAAATCCTATATGAGAGTCTAACAATTATCAGCCTCCTGCTAGCTTTCGTGTTAGAATACTAAATCGGATTAATGCGCTGTGTCCAGTTTGACGGTCAGTTTGATTTCTATGGGTATTATACAAACAAAAACTGTAATTGTTTTCCCGTTTTAAGAGTAATATTTCTGATAATCACAGTGCTTAAATCTGGTTATTATATCCTAATTAGATCTTAATTTTACAAAGACCGTATAAATCCACACAATTATGACCGATAGAAACATTTACAGCGCCCTTAATTCTGAACACTGTTCACTCTTATTTTAAATCGTAATTCAAACAAAATTAGTAAAATTGTCAGTTCCAATATTGTTTCACTGAAAATTTCGCCTCGATATAAATGAAAGAATTTTGGCTTTTGAGCGTAAAACTCTATTGTGGCATGACTCTGCTTAGCAAACTCTTGACCCACCCCTCGACTGTAATTCCCCAAAACAGTCATTGCAGCACACTCTCGTTCAATAAACAATACTTACTCCACTACACACCACACCACTGAATGAATACTATTGTTAATTCAAAAGTTTCATAGTACAGTTAAACCAACCTAAGGGAACCAGAAAAAGTGGCCTTTAGGGACAGGTGGCCCTCATATAGAGGTTCAAATAACACGAATAAAGAGCAATCTCGAAAATGGTTTAATGACCTTTAATAACAGGTGCCCCTTATATAGGTGACCTTTAAGACATGTTCGATTGCATTTAGTTTATGATTTGATTACAATTGGCGAGAAATAGTTTTTTTTAATTAAAAGGAGTCTGCAAGATGCTGTTGAGCCACAAAATGGAGTAAACGCGTTTTATTCAAAGAAGATATCTTCAGCAACGACTTTCGTTTGAAAAACTTTGACATCACAAGTTATTGAATCTCTCTCTCTCTCTCTCTCTCTCTCTCTCTCTCTCTCTCTCTCTCTCTCAGACACGACTGTCTGTAGCCACAGTTCACCGGTTTAAGGCACCAGGTGGCGACCTTATGCACTACCCATCCTTACACTACCACATAGGTTAATTTAAATTCTATTCATAGACAACTTCAATACATGCATGGCTTAATTAAAATTTGCTCTCAAGTTATTAGAGTCCAAGGCGTGTAACATTAAAACAAATAAAGGCAAGAATGTTTTTAAAAGTTCGCCTTAGTCCCAAAGCCTGTTCATCTATTTCTTTGAGTATCTCTCTATTTATCGCAAAATCCCTAACGCCATAATCCGAATGAAGAAACAGGTGGCAATAGACCGATATTTTGCCGTACATAAAATTGATAACACAAAATCACTGATTTATTAAATGTCTGATTGTCCAGAACCATAGAAATAATATGGAGAAGAAGAAATTGCTTACTATCTACGATTTGCTTGAAGTTGTACATCTATCTAGTTCGTCACTTGAAATTGTCGATACACCAACAAGCAATTGGACGGTCCTTATAGCCTTGCAAATGACCAACATTGTAAGCGAAAAAAAATATCCGAGGTATCATAATACAGTCCAACCTGCCTTAAGGGCCGCCTCTTTATAACGACCACCTGCTTATAAAGGCCAGTGGAAAAGTATCCCAATTGTTCTATATTCATATTATTTGAACTTGTATATAAAGGCCACCTGCCTATAAAGGTAACTTTTAATAGTTCCCTTAGGTGGTCTTAATAGACAGGTTTGAATGTACAATGTAGTAAATTACAGAAAGACAAAAAAGTAAAAAAAAAAAATTATTAAAACGCGGGTCTGTTCGACGTGATCATGATGACATCTTATTTTCATAATTCAACAGCTGGAAAAAGGTCTATTAAGAAATGGATAATTCTAAGGTAGTAGCATTTGAACTTTTAGTTCTTAGTTTCAAGAAATTTCTTTTATTTACCAGTCAAAAAGTCGCCTCGAAATTTGAGAGAGACACTTAATTTAAAATCTTACAGACTTAAATTTGCGTCGGAAGATTCGAACCTTGTTAGCGTGTCTACTTCAAAAGTCTTGACGTTACAGTCCCAACTATAGCTGGTGACATCTTGATACAAGTGAAATTGTCCTGACTGGGACTTAAAACCCAATTCAATCAATCTATAATGTCCATTGCGTCTAATGTTTTCCGCAATTGCTGAATCAGTGACTGATATACCTTTTAATCCAAACTTACTTACTTACTTACTTACTGCCCATTACGCCCTCTGGCGTGTGGGGCAGCAACGAAGTCTCTCTACTTTTGTCTGTCGTTAGCCAGTTTTTGCAGATTTCCCCATGAATGGTGTAGATCGTTCATTTCTGCTTCAACAGTGCGCCTCCATGTTATCTTTGGTCTTCCTCTACTTCTTTTACCCTCAGGTGTCCAGTGTAGGGCAGTTTTAGTGATATTATGTTGTTCTTTTCTTTAATCCAAAGCTTGGTTGTAATTATTTTTCATCTGATATTTGCTAAACTGCTATAATTGTTTTATATCGATTTTAGTGTGACCCCTACCTAAACTTATTTTAATTAAAATCGCCATCACTGTAATTATATGGGTCGTGGCTACTCTAAAATTTATTATTGTCTACAATGCACTAATTTCCGACAACAATAAGCATTTTCTGGTAATTACGATTATTATGATTATTAATTTGTCATTAATTCAAGCTTAAATAAACTTTATAATAATTACAACGTAATTTGTAAATCCAATCTGGCCTTTCTGCACTAAAACTTTTACTACAAAAACTTTTAAGTGCAATAGGGTACGGTATAGTAAACAAACAGGATGTTGTTTACAACTTTATGTACAATGCTAACCTGTCGAAAGTTTAACACTGAGCTAACGAAAAGGAGTCCAAACTTTGGCTGACGAGTTGCCGATATGTGAAAAGCAAGTGACCAAAATGCTATCGATAGATAGGAGAACAGCTACGGAAAAGCTGCCACAACGGGGACGGAACTGAGCTTCCAATTAGACGCAAAATTCGTTAGCCTAGTATTAAACTTTCGACATGTCTGTACTGTGTATATATATACATGTATATATAGATATGCAACAGTTGCAAACATGATGTGTACGTGCTGAAATGCAATTATTTTAAAAAATTAAATCATCCATGCAAGATGCCTGGTGATTATGTTTCTTTACATATTTTGTTTATGTAAATCTAGACAAAAAAAAGAAGAGAATGATAATCTGCCAAGTTGTGGTTAGAAAGTTGGAAGTATTCCATATTTTGTTTTGTAATTTTTCTAGCTTATGCTAAAAGGGGGGTTGGTTGAAACCGGTTCAACAAATCGACAAATTATGGCGAGTTGATAGAAACTACAGTCAAATCTGTCAATAAAGGTCATCCAAACGAACCAGTAAAAGTGGCTTTTTAGGCATGTGGTCCTTATATAAGGTTCAAATATATGAATAAAGAGCAATTGGGATAAAATTTTACTGGCTTTTTAAAGCCGATGGCCCTTATATAGAGGTAGCCTTTAATGCAGGTTAGACTGTATTCCATATTTCGTTCCATGATTTGATGACGTAATGGATTTGAATGACGCAGAATAAATTGTTTTGGTTTTATTTCTTACCTGTCCAAAGGTACATCCTGCAATATGGTTGTAAATAAAATATTAACCATTAGATTGGGTTTTAAGTTGTTTTTATTATTTTTTTGTATTTTATGTAAAACTTTCTTTACAACTAGTGTTAGCGTATTAACATGTAAACACTGATAGAACATAACAGACTTGTCGACACAGTTTAACAGTAAGCTTAGTGCCAAATCGGCAGCAAATGTTGGCTAAAGTACTTGAGTCAACACTATAATAATGTCCCCCACTTATAAATAACCCCTTTTTGCAAAAATATATTTATATATATATTTATTCTGGAATGTAAATAAAAAATAATAGTAAATCAATTTATTCTGACAAAAACAACAAACATCAAAGAGCAAAAAATTCGAATCCGCTAAAAGTACCGCCATGTCGAAAGTTTAACACTTAGCTAACGAATTAGTTAACTCATCTCGGTTCTTCCTTAAATA
Source organism: Anadara kagoshimensis (assembly GCA_021292105.1). Lineage (NCBI taxonomy): Eukaryota > Metazoa > Mollusca > Bivalvia > Arcoida > Arcidae > Anadara > Anadara kagoshimensis. The sequence continues at coordinate 28,093,372 of CM037862.1, forward strand.
TATATCGTCAGCTTTTCGGCAGTTGGTGTTGGTCTTTATCTGTCGGCAGATCTTCAGCTAGAGCTGTCCATATTTTTGCCTTTGGCAGCCAAGCTTCGACTCCTGTTTCGTTAGCTCAGTGTTAAACTTTTGACAGTTGTGTACCGTACTATCCGTCTTTCCGTGTTATATAAATCTCGTAAAATTTATGTTTTAAAGTACATTTAACATACCTTGTAACAATCATTAAGATTAATTAACTAATTAACATTTTGATAAGGTCATGTTCTAGATGGTATTTTAAGATGACACAAACTGAAAACACTTGATTGAACTAGCAAAACATTTGATCATAAAAACAACTTCAAAAGGGGTCTTATGATATTAAATATGCAAATTAAATCATTAGTAATTTGTATTGTTTAAAAGTCCCAGACAGTTGTTTATTTCTTGAACTTATCTCTTAGTGTTACAAGTCCGCATACTTTGATCATTAAGTGCATTTTAAATTTTAATTAAAGATTAAACGGGTTTTGTGATGTTACAGAATAGCGATGTTGTTACGGCTTTAACCCAATAGAAATGAATTTGTTATCTGTATGTTTGCAGATTTTCTTTGGTGTCACAAAAAAGCAAAAACATTTGAATTCGCACGTCTAACGTTACCATAGTGATGCGTTTTGTAGAGTTCAACGCCCCAGTCGGGGTCCTTTGATTTCAACAAAACATTTCGAATTCGCACACCTTTCGTTCGCATACTGATGCGTTTTAAAGCAAATTTTGGATGGAGTGAAGTTAAGTTTTACGCCCCAGTCAAGATTTTTCCAGTTAGAAAAAGAAACAAAAACGTTCAAATTCAATAAACCATTTTTGGGTTGCCCGTTCCGTACCGTTTTGGTGATTATAATACTCTCAAATCACTTGATGTACAGGGGTTTTCCGAAGTGTTAATAGAAATTGACAAACGATGGGGCTTCTTAAAGACTGATATTGTGTCCATGGCTGCGTTAGTTAAATTATCTTTTGAGTTGAGCAGAGTGGCGTAATGGCGTTTCACGCCCCCGTCAAGATTCTTCAAATTACATCCAAGCGGCCAATTCATGGCCAGTTCAGCAAACCGGATTGCCAGGAGAACACAACCGGCCTCTGGCAAGCTATATGACAAAACTATATAAAACTACAGTTTGCCTGAGTGTGACTTTTGAAAACCTTTAGGAATAGGTGTTGCAAGCCGGCGTTTTAAACACCTATCCATTTATGGGAGACAAAATCCACCACACTGTACCAAATGAAATGTGTTTTTCTCTGTTGGCCCTTTGCTTAAGTTTTTAAGATCAGATAAAGCTGGCAAGTAAAATTATCAAAATTTACGACAATATGTATGCCCAATTCTTGAAATAAGGTGTCCAAAACATTGGTCAGAATGACCAGTGTGACCAAATGCACATGGGTATAAATGATTAATGACCAGAACAAGTTGTAAACAAAGAGACAGTTTAATGATATGACTAACTTGAAAATTAATGGCGCTTTTGCATTAGCTTATCAAAAATGCAAAAGCTTTGATATTGTATGCATTAAGGAAATCCTCCCATGAATTGATAGTGAAATGTAGCGACTTAACTTGACCCCACATACGCGAGGTCACACGCATAGTCTCCCGCCAAAGAAAAGGCGGGAGGTCATGCCCTTATAATTAGTCCATCGGGAGTTACATCAGACTGTGTCTAATTGTATGGAAAATCTGCCTCTGATGAGATACCATAAATCTTCAAAATTTAGCGTGTAACAGATAAAATAACCATGTCATTTGATTTTCGGCGGTGTAATCGGGGTCTGTCTGACCTTTAAGCACTCATGATTGCCTTTTTAAAAATTAACTGCGAGAATACATGAAAATTTTATGAGCATTTTATTGCCATTAGCAATTTTAAATTCTATATAAAAGTTAACACATAAAGACAATACAGGAACTTTAAATACATTATACATGTATATAAAAAATCAATGACGCAATGTCCGGACTTCTTTAGAAGTCATAAACAGTACGCATTGGGAGGTTTCTTTGGCGGAAAGAAGCCTATAATTGTGGAAGAAATTTTAAGAGATCATGTGCCTCAACCAATACAACACAATGCAAGTTTATGGGAGAAACAACCAAACAAAACAAAAATAGATAACACATATTTGGACCATTTACTGAGTCAATATTGATGCCCAAACATTTGGCGTTCGTGTAATGGCCATGCAACGAACTTACAGTATCAGTATACAGAGTGTTTAGAGCAAATGGGAGTTTTTGGGACATTTTTTATAAGAAATTTCAAAATTTGTGTTTTAATTCGATACTACTTGTATAATCACGACCAAGACAACATTATGGTAAAACGTATATTTTGCAATGATCAATAGAAGTTCTCAAACATAAGGAAAATTAAAACCTCTGTTTGTTCAGACAAATTTTGGTATTATAAATCAATTGAATTTTATCAAGTAAATTGCACATGTACAAGAAAATTTGTTTTGAACTTTAAAATAGTGTAGCGATACCCAAAGGTTATCGAAAGAGATAAAAATGGGGTTTTACTGTATGCAAAAACAGCTATTTTAAAACGTAATGCTGACATATATGTATGCAGTTAGGAAAATAGGTGTGGTGCACTAGAGTTACTCTCTGTGCACTTGATGAGTTTAACTACATTTTATGTATTATTACGCTCCCCTGGCATCCGGTCTCATTTCCCGGGTGGAGGTTCATGTGCTTAACTTAATTTCCCGTTTTCAAGGTTTTTACTTTGCTTTTGGGATAATGGTTTGGACATATGAACTTGTATGGTTTGTGTTTAATTGACCTTTCTCCAAACCGGATACCTTGCATAGTAACTTTGAGATAACATAGGTTATTGATGCACGTAAAAGAACAGTGCTTGCTAAAATATATAAAATACTGAAGTTAATTAAATATTAAAATTTATTCTTGTAATTTGTATACATGTACATTTATTTTACAATGTCTGCTCATTTTTTTAAGCAAAAAATTAAAATTTTAATTAAAATACATTAATTTGATAAATAGGATACGTGAATGAAATGAACAAAACCAGTTTTAAATTTGATATTCACGGTATTTCATTTGGTTTACATAAAAGAACGTCTGCTCTTAGGGTCAAGTTAGTCTAGGGTTATATAACTTCCGGTCAAGTGAACTTATACCGTCGGGGGTCGTAAGGTCAGTAGCACAAATTTGATGGCTGGGCTAATACTGGAGCAGGGGCTGTAGCCTTGAAATACAAAGTTATAATTAACCCCGCCTATAATATATCTTCATTTATAGGTGTAATATGTCAAGTTTTTTCATTACAGAGAATGTCTAATAGAAATTCCTAGATTTCTCACAGATATACTGATAGGTTATTTTGTGATGTTTATGTTAAGTACTACCGTACTGCCTCAAAAGTATTCACAACTTTTGCCTTTGGCCTTTAATTTCTGAACTCTAATTATCTAGGTTTTAAATCTGATACATTTCTATGATGAAAACTTGTTTCAAAACATAACATTATTGAGTGGATTTTCTTGCAAATTTTAATGTTTGAAGAATAGTTTTTAATGATATTTTTTTCGCAATTAAGTTTTTTTTGCTACGATCTAGTTTCAGATAACTCAAAAGTTTAATTTAACAACGTCATAAAAATAATGTTAATTTCTTTTAACACTATTCCTTTCCTTAAAACAAATACGGAGAGAAATGTAATTTTAAGGACAAAAATTAAATATTTCTGCGTCAACAAAATTGGTCCAGGAATACATACAGGTAATTGTTTGTTTTGAAATTGCTCCATAGGTTTTAAAACCATTAAGCACCAGAAGAGCAGCAACATTGGTGCTTACCAAAGCATTAGAATCGCACCATTGTTATTTAAACATCGGAAAAATAGTACGACTGATGCCAATCAGAGAAGCTGTAGAACCATCGCGGAACATCAAAAGAGAAGTAACACTGATGCCAACTGAAGCCTTAGAGCCATATCGCTTCTTAAAAACAGGCCACCAGAAGACGAGTAACAATGGTGTCACATAGCAAAGCAGTTGAAGAGAAGTAACATTGATGACGACCTTTAGAGCCATATTGCTACTAATAAATGAAACATAAGAAGGAGTATCATTGATGCCAACCAACCTGACCTTGAGAGTCATAACAGAGCAGTCTTATTGTGCTAAAGCTCATGTTAGGTTAAGTTAATCTGAAGTAGCATATGACATCGAAGGCATATCAACTACGTGCTGGTTTTAAAATTATAAAAATAGAGCACTTAAAGCATTTTTATAAAATAATTTCTAGAATGTCATTTCTTTATAAACAAAATGTCCTTTGAAGTGTTAAAGTGTCACTTTAGACAGAAAACACTCTATACTGGGACAATTTATATAAAAGAAACACATACAGTACATACCCGTCGAAAGTTTAACACCAAAATATTACCGAATGGACATCTCATCTTGACCAATCGATAGGCATATCTCAAGAGCTTTTCGGAAGCTGGTATCTATCTCTCGGCAGCTTTCGGTCACTAGCTATCGATACCTTGGCCCCTCAGCAGCTGAGCCTTACCTCCTATTCGTTAACTCGGTGTTAAACTTTCGACAGGTCCGTACTGTACTTATGTTTTATTTATGTTGTATTTATGCCAAGTCATTATCACTTGGTACTGTTTCATTTCTAAATTATGACAGTTTTAACCGTAGCCACAGGAAAGGAATGCCCATCACTGTCAATGTCGGTAGCTGTCTGGTCACGTGATCAGACGGTTTATTTCCTTGTCCATGTGAGTTACACGTAAATTGTCTGTATTTTACGTAAAAAGGGAAATTTCTGTACTTTTGAACTAATAAATATAGAGTTGGTGTTGGTGTTTTAAGTCCAAGTCAAGATTCTCCCACGACTTATATCGAGACGGCCAGTTCAGGGATGTTGGAGGACAATAAATGACAGAGAAAATTGCGAACTGACTAACGTTTTCAAATTAGGATGTCTCCGGAAAGAATTTGGAACCTAGATAGAGAGAGAGAGGAACTGTGAGCCGTAAGCGTGCACTTCAGACCACTTGGCCACCAAAGGTCGATGGACTTATGCAGTCAATGTTTAAGCATTGGTCTTGTGACTAGATGGCATACATCTCGTGAACAGGCCATTTATAGGACTCCATCTCATTGCATTGATATCGATATCTAACCGGGGGTCTTATATTTTGGCTGTGTACCTTGTTTTGTCAGATCTCAAGATCTAGAAGACTTCCTTGTTCTATCTTAGCCATTAAAACAGTTATATACAGGTATGTTTGTAAAGAACAGTTCACGGGGTTAGATTAAGATTTGTCAAATGACATACAATCAATAACCGGTTTGTTGGAATGTCATTCATTCATATACCAATGAATGTCATTCGTATTCTTTTCAGTCATTGCATAATTTAAGTCTTATACCGTAAAATGACACTATTTTAACGAAATTGATATTCAACATTCCAAAAGCTTACTCAGTAGTATTGTGATATATCACATGGCTGATTAATGGGGGAACATTCAAACTGGGTAAATTTGTGCAGTACTAGTACAGGGCTGTCGAAACTTAAACACTAAGCTAACTAATAAATGCTGAAGCAGCTTATCTCAGTCCCTCGTTATCTATATCTGACAGCTTTTCGAAAGCGGCTATCTTTCGGCACCATTCCAGTCACTAGCTTTCTATATCTTGGCCGCTCGGCACTCGAGCTTCGACTCCTTTTCGTTAGCTATGTAGCAACGCCTAATGAAGTCTGGCGTTTGATTTCATTAGGAGTTGCTACATAGCTTTTATGAAGTCTGGACTTCAATAGGCGTTGGACTTCATTAGGAGTTGCTACATAGCTCTTATAAAGCCTGGACTTCATTATGAGTTGCTACATGGCTTCTAATGTCTGCACTTCTTTAACCGTTTGTCTACATTATAAGTTGCTACATAGCTTCTAAAGTCTGTACTTCTTTAGGCGTTTGGCTTCATTAGGAGTTGCTACATAGCTTCTGAAGTCTGCACTTCTTTAGGCGTTTGGTTTCATTACGAGTTGCTACATAGCTTCTGAAGTCTGGATTTCTTTAGGCGTTTGGTTTCATTAGGAGTTGCTACATAGCTTCTGAAGTCTGGATTACTTTAGGCGTTTGGCTTCATTAGGAGTTGCTACCTAGCTTCTGTAATCTGCACTTTTTTAGGCGTTTGGCTTCATTGGGGGTTGCTACATTGCGTCTAAAGTCTGCACTTCTTTAGGCGTTTGGCTTCATTAGGAGTTGCTACATAGCTTCTGAAGTCTGCACTTCTTTAGACGTTTGGCTTCATTAGGAGTTGCTACATAGCTTAGTGTTAAACTTTCGACGAGTCTGTGCTTTTTATGTTTTCAGAGGTGTATAATGTTCAAATATTTCACACCAGTTTATGCCATAATATTTACATATGCGTTGATCTGCAGGATGTCCAAGGTCAAATCTAGCATCAATCATCAGTATCAAAAACATCCTGTGCATATTATAAATGGAAATTCCACAAATATCAACTTATGCAATAAAGACCTGTCGAAAGTTCAACACTAGACTTACTACGAATTGATACCAAATCGGCAGTTCATTTCGGCTCTCTCGTTACCTAAACATCGACAGCTGTTTTCTATTTCTTTGCAGTTTTTTCGTCACTAGCTATCAATATGTCGTCCACTAGGTAGCCAAGTGTCGACTCTTTTTTGTTGTCTCATCGATAAATTTTCGACTGGTCTGTAGTATACTTATATATGACATGTAATAAATGAGTTAGGTAATAATATGTAAGTTTACGCACCCAAGGTGAAAAAGGAGAATGGGGACATATTTCATGCAGTCATCTTAATAACATCTTTCAAAATAATGTTATTCGCGAATTTTGAGCATGGGAAATGTCTTACAACAATGTCAAGGCAACGAGACAAAATGATTCACAAAAATGATATTCACGAATTTTGAGCATGAGGAATGTTATACAGCAATGTCAAGGCAACGAGAAATGTTTCACAAAAATGTCATTCTCGAACTTTGAGCATAAGAATTGTTTAATCAATGCCAAGGCAACGAGACAAAATGATTCTCAATAACGATATTCACGAATTTTTAGCATGGAGATTGTTTAAAGATAATGTCAAGGCAACGGACACTTACTGCCAAAATAATTCATAATAATGTATTTCACGGCATTTAAGCATCACCGAAACACCAATGAAACGACAAGGCTACAGATGCTTGTCTGGGGAGTTTTTTGGGTTCAATGTCAAGGCATTAAGACTGTACAAATGCATGCTTACACGTTGTCTTTCTTCTAACAAGCATGTGCCGTTTTCTCTTTTTGTCCCTTTTTTTGGACAGACCCACGAAACATACGAAATAACACGGAAAGTTCAAACCTAAGCATGCTTGTTCCACGATACCTTCCTAAATTTAGGAATGTACCTAATTTCTTCCTAAGTTCGAATTTAAGAAATTAACTTAGGCAGTATGCGAAACCCGTCCTTTGGGTATGGTGAAAACGGACTTAAATTAACATTTATATTATACATGTATTGTTTTGATTACCTATTACACTCTTATTGATTGCTAGATGAATGCGTTTGACATAAAAGGACATTTCCCTCTTGGTCGTGTCCAGTCACGAGTATAGTATTAAGCGTTACTTTGATGAAACTGCACATACGCTAAGAACAAAAAGTCCTGAAAAATCTGGCTTTAAAAGAAAAGTACATGGACTTGAAGGGTCATCGTAGCCCATGCCTTGAAAAAAACTGGACAAAGCAAAATTCAGCAATTTTATCAACAGATTAAACGTAACTCGATGCATTTTAGACTCAACAGAGACTGAAAAATGACCCTCAGTGTTTTTGGGGATTGGGCCTACCTTCTAGATTAAACACTGCTGGTAAATGGGATGCACATTTATTTCTGTTAGATTGTTAGTTACATAGTTTTTAAGCAGGGTGTATGGGAAAATTCCAACCAGTCCAAGTCCATATCACCCCGAGTCGCAGACACCGTGTAAAATTAAGTGAATGAGTTTATACATCTGGATGATTAAAGTCTACACTATGTTTTCAGTATCTAATAAATCACTCATGTATTAACGGATTAAGGAAGTTCGGGATCAGACAGGATTAACGAAATTGAAAATGTCTAATCCGATAGCCATTAGCTAATCTATATATCATACAATAAATGCGTGATGGAATACGGTAAAGACCCGTCGAAAGTGCAACACTAAGCTAACGAATTATTGCCAATCGGCGGCTCACCTCGGCCCCTAGTAAGTACGATATTCTTCAACAGCTTTTCGATAGTTACTGTATCTCTCTTGACAGCTAGCTATCTATATTTCTGCCACTGGGCAGCCGAGCTTCAACTTTTTTCCATTAGGTCAATGTTAAACTTTCGACAGGTCTATACTGTAATTTGTCTGTGCTGAATACGTCTGGGATAGTCTTAATGCGTTTGTTAAAATGCCATGTTTTTTCATAAAAATTCAAAAATAGCACATATATCAGAAACATCAATATCTCTCCCAGTCTTTATAAGGACTTACATCATTTCCCCTTCCCTGATATAAATATCACTTGGCGTGTTTAATTCCGTAAATGATCGATATTCGATTACCTTCTGATAGTGCAGAATGTGCTTGGTCTATCTAACTTGTACTTTCGTAAATCTCAAGGTCATCGATATACCATTTATATCACTAGCAGACGACAAATAAGTCCGGAGCAGACATCAGATAGTGCAAAAGAACGTCTGCTCTTTGTGAACGGAAACAAACCACTGCCAGGTATAAAAAATACTTTAAAAAATATAAAAATATAAAGACTTTCATGAAGATATAATATTTTTTTATACCAGAACTTAGTTACGAAACGGGGAAATGGCGATTTAGTGCCCCTAAATGATTAACTTCCTGGTGTTGGAATTGGTGTTTTGTTTTTTTTTTTTTTTTTTTTTGGACATGCAATCCATACTGTGACCAAAATGGAGCATTGGGTATTACTATGCATTTGAGTTTTAATTTCTCTGAATAAACGCTAAATGAGAATTTAAAATAGTATTTAGATAGTAAAACTAGCATATTTTTAATATCATGGAAATATTTCTGGGTGCTTCAAGTTTCCGACTGGTTTAAATAAATATTATAACCCCCCCACCCCCGTTTTTTACACTTATATCGAAACGGCTGATGTGGAATTATGAATGAAAACGGTTTGTCCGAAAAACAGTCTACTTTTGGCAAGCGAACTGATAAAAAGTGGTAAACCTTATCATACTATAAATGTACTTTCTGACCAATGCTTTAGTGTCTAGACCATTCTGTCACCTACGCTTCTTTCCATGTTACTGGCAAATATTAAGGAGGACATATGTTATTACCATGGGAGGCCTTGCTTTTTCTTAACTGTAACTGGGCGAGGTTCTTGTGGCAACCAAGGATTCTGAACAAGGTTTTTTGGAGGTCTTGCTATTAATTTGGATCCAAGTTGTAAGAAAAACAGGATAGAGTTCTATAGTATCAAAGTTCTCTTTGATCAAAATATTTGACCAAAGTTTTTGATAGCTGAACAAACTACCTTGAATGTGAATTTGATCATATGATCAAAAATATTGATCAAACGTTTGATAGTAAAAATCTACTTCAATACAATTGTATCCAAATGAACTACTGACCCACCTTTTAAGATCTGATAAAATTTGACACAATTTCGTGCCCTATAAGTGGCTAGCACGTACATGTACTCCCTTGTACTATAAACTATGTACCTTTTTGAAGTAAAATATATTACAGACCTGACGAAAGTTTAACCCTGAACTTAAGGAAAGGAGACGAACCACGGCTGTCGAGTGGTCCAGATATGGATAGCTAGAGACGGAAAAGGTGCCGAGAGATGGATAAAGTAGCTATCGAAATATGGCTAACGAGGGATCGAAACAAGCTGCAGATTCGAATTCGGCACTAATTCGCAAGCTTAGTGTTAAACGTTCGACATGTCTGTACTTTATGTTGAGGTTTTTATCTAGAAAATTTAAATCTTTACTTCGATATATGGATTTTGATCTCTTAAGTACCACTAGGATTAAGATAAGAGAGACTCTAAGGTATATTTCTCCGAAAATTGTTTATAATTTGATTTCTAGAAAACATTTATTAAGGTTACTAGAACAAGTGCATCCCCAGGGACAAAGATTATGTAGAGATAAATTTTATAAATTTTAATTGTTGCTATTTTAAAACGAATAATGTATAACGGGATTGGATATTAGTTCCTAAAATGAACGTTTAGGGAAACAGCGTGAGAATACTGGAGACCTAGAAAAGGCGGATTTATTTTCTTATTTTAACAAAAGTAAAACAAATCAATATTTCAATATGCAGTCCAAATTGCATTAAAGGCTACCTTTATATAAGTGTCACCTGCTTACAAAGGACAGTAGAATTGTATCCCAATTGTTGTTTTTTCATATTATTTGAACATGGCAACAGAAGCCACAAACTGCATTAAAGGCTACCTTTATATAAGTGTCACCTGCTTATAAAGGCCAGCAGAATTGTATCCCAACTGTTCTTTTTTCTTAATATATGAACATGGCAACAGAAGCCACATTTACTGGTTCCCTTCGGTGGCCTCCATAGTCAGGTTTGCCACATAAAAGGAGAAAATGAATTACATGTATTTGTGATGTGCAAGAAATTTATGAATGGATATTGTTTTTTAATATTTTAATGTATTAAAAGGGGAAAACCGAAGTGCCCGGAGAAAAACATTGGTCTTCCGCAAACGAACTATCAAACTTTCTCCCATTATCATATAATTATGATCTGCACGAGTGACATGTGAACCTAGACGGTGACAGGCACTGCGATCGGTAACCTGACGCTTTGTACCACTTGGCCACTGCGAACCACTCGGTACATTACAAGACTTTCCTTGAACACACACACACACACACACACACACACACACACACACACACACACACACGTATTCGTTATTTTACTGCACTTATTAATACATGAAAGTAATTTTGAAAGAAATTATTATTTGTGAAATATCGACCTTTCGACATATATTCGTTTTTCATCATATGTCCCACGGTCATTAGACACCTCACAGATGTGCGATCTATATTTTTATCAAATAGAACTTTTTAACTTTTTGCACTACTGGAACATCATCCACGTTTTAGAACTTATCGATGTATATCATGCTATTCATAATCTAAAAGGTAAATCACAGGTAACAATTACAAATTTGAATTACTATTTGTACTTTTAAAATAAACGGGGAAAATATTAAAACCTTAAATTGACCCCGGTTTTGTAGAGATTCTAAAAATTGAATCTGGACTGTAGCAATTCTTAATGAACTTCATTATGCGTCGAAATTACATAGCCTTATGAAATCCGGGCTTCATTAGGCGTTGACAATTTTGACACCTAATGAAGTCCAAGAAACGGGGCTCAAGACGAAAAGACAAACCCAGTGGTTCAATTTTGAAAATTATTTTATTTTGTAGACTTAATTAGGCGTTGAAATTGCATTGCCTAATGAAGTCCGGACTTCAGAAAGGCTTGACAATTTTGACGCCCAATGAAGTCCAAGAAATGAGGCTCCAGACGAGAAGATAAATCCAGTCCAGTGGTTCAATTTGGATAATAATTTTATTTTGTAGACTTCATGTTTGGAGTCTCAATCTTTGGACTTTATTAGACGTTGAATTACATTGCCTGATAAAGTCCGGGCTTCATTAGGCGTTGACAATTTTGACGCCTAATGAAGTCAAAGAAACGGGGTTCCAGACGAGAGGACAAATCCAGTGGTTCAATTTTTGAGAATCGTTTTATTTTGTAGACTTCATGTTTGGAGCCTCACTTTTTGGACTTCATTAGGCGTCGAAATTACATTGCCTAATGAAGTCCGGGCTTCATTAAGCGTTGACAATTTAGGCGCCTAATGAAGTCTAAGAAATGAGACTCCAGACGAGAAGTCAAATCCAGTCCAGTGGTTCAGTTTTGAGAATAATTTTATTTTGTAGACTTCAATGTTTGGCGCCTCAATCTTTGGGCTTCATTAGGCGTCGAAATTACATTGCCTAATGAAGTCCGGACTTCAGTAAGCCTTGACAATTTTTACGCCTGACGAATTCAAAGAAATGAGACTCCAGACGAGAAGTCAAATCTAGTCCAGTGGTTCAATTTTGAGAATAATTTTATTTTGTAGACTTCAATGTTTGGCGCCTCAATCTTTGGGCTTCATTTGGCGTCGAAATTACATTGTATAATGAAGTCCGGACTTCAGAAAGTCTTGACAATTTTGACGCCTTATAAAGTCCAAGAAACGGGGCTCCAGACGAGAGGACAAATCCAGTGGTTCAATTTTGAGAATCGTTTTATTTTGTAGATTCATGTTTGGAGCCTCAATTTTTTGGCTTTATTAGGCGTCGAAATTACATTGTCTAATGAAGTCCGGACTTCAGAAAGTCTTGACAATTTTGACGCCTAATGAAGTCCAAGAAACGAGGCTCCAGACGAGAAGATAAATCCTGTCCAGTGGTTCAATTTTGAGAATAATTTTATTTTGTAGACTTTATGTTAAGAGCCTCAACCTTTAAACTGAATTAGGCGTCGAAATTGTCAACGCTTAATGAAGTCCGCCCGGATTCCGTGACTAATTTGTATTGTTTGGTGTCCTTGCTTGAATTGTCTGTTGCTTTGTTTTCATTAAAGGTATGTTCACCAGATCTTGTTCTTTATATCATTCTTTTGAAAAGAGTTTATTCTCAGTTATCCTAGTTATTTACAAGTGCATAATTGTTACTCAACTGTATTGTTTTATTTGTGTCATGAACAGGGAAGGGAAATGATTATATAGTTTTCCTTATCCCTCTTTCGGTGTCCAATGAAAAGCTAGTTGACCGACCGACTGACAGCGGAAATTAAAAACGGGAAGCAAAATTAACCTATTGTTCCTGTCATTTATAATCATTCCTTAAATAAGGTTTTCGTTAACTTGAAATACGGAAAAACTGAAATCGTGATGATTTTGTAAAATTTTTAATGATATTAAAGAATTTAAGGTGTCATTTAGACTATCACTTCAAGATTATATTATATCATTTGTATTAAGTTATGTAAAAATATATTTATTAATATAAAAAGTAGTTAAAATATGATTTTCAAAATTTACCAAATTTAACATAAGGGAAATGTTACATATGTCTACTTCAGTTCTGTAAAACAAATATAATATTTGTACTAAATGTAGTTAAAAAAAATCAAAATTTGCCAAATTTAGGATAAGACACATCTTACATACATCTACTCCAGGACAACAACTTGAACCACAATGGAAACTTGGTCTAGTCATTTCACAATAAGACAATTTCACGGACAGTAAAATATGTAATAATGGTTTTTATCTGTTTCATAAGCCTTTGTTGGTGGTTTGCCATATGCTGTAATTACGGATAGAGATGGTTGATTGCATATAAACCCTTATATAAATACCTCACTACAATCTATATGATAATGAATATGTCATATATATCCTCACAATATTACCAGAATTACACTACAGACCTGTCCAAAATTTAACACCCGTCTAAGAAATTGGTGTCGAATCGGCAGTTCATCATGGTCCCTCGTAAAGGTACATGTACACGTATTTCCAGACAGGTACAACCTATCTATGGGCGTCATTTCGATCACTAGCTATCCATGTCTCGGTGACTCGAGTTTTGAATCCATTTCGTTAGCTCAGTGTTAAACATTCGACAGGTCTGTACTGTATTCGATAATTTTGACAAATAATCTTTTTTTCGCCGTGTAAATTATTGCCAACTGCGGATATAATAAAAAAAACTGGATGTATTCCCAATAAATTGTTGTTTTGTTATAACTAAAAAGGTCAATGTCTGGAAAGTTTCCAAAGAATTATTCATAGAATTGTGTATCAATGCGTTTTCACTTTCTGTTCCAATACTGAATCACACGGGATAGTTTGCACTTTCAAAAAGTCGCAGTTGTGGGTAGTTGGAGAAAAGGATGGGGACTTGATCATCATCATGATTAAGATTTGCGTATTTTGTAACTATGGTATACATAAGAGTTTTTTGTAATACTCTCATAAGTATTTTTCAAAATAGGGTTTTTAAAGGGTCAATGAGTGCTAGTTTAGGGGGTTGGAGTTGAGTTTAGGGATGTCAGGGAAACAAATAATCGACCTTCGGTAAGCGAATTAGCAAACTTTCTCATCATGATTGTATCTGTCCCAATATTAAATTGGGATTCGAACCCAAGCTTTGAAAGGCCCTGTATCTGTAATCCGTTCCACCACTGGAGCACCGAGCCCCTAAAATTAAACGTGTTCATTTTAGTGTCAGAGAAGGACGTTAGTTTTTGGTGTCCATGTTTCTACAGTAAGTGTGTACTGTACATTTATTTTTGTAAATCAGACATTGGAATGAACTGCTTTAAACTTGGAAATATTTCATCTTCTTGGGTCTTTTGTCCTTTTTCGAGGGGTCTGGTTTAATCTTCCAACTATTCTAAAACCAAGAATGCATGAAAACGTAAATAACAAAAAGAGCAAAGTTTATCATACAACACCTGTTTGACATTTATATTTTGCCATATCATTCATGAGTGTCTCTAAATATGAAACTCTATAGTGTTATTGAAAAAATGTTGTTGACATATATTCCACATACTATACGACAAAATATTGCAAAATCATATGGCATACCTATGCATTAAGGCGTGTACAAATTACAGCACTGTTGAAAGTTTAACACCAACTTAACGAGTTGAAAACTCGTCTCGGCTTCCTTGTTAACAAATTTGGCAGATTTTCGCCAGTTCCTATACATACATGTATGTATTCTCTCGGCAGCTTTTCGGCCACCAGTTATCCACATCTCGACCACTAGGCAGCCGAACTTTTAAACATTCTTTTTCCAGCTCAGTGTCAACCTTTTCACTGATCATGATATGTACGGTAGAGTGCTAAAACAAAATAGAAAGAAAAAAAAAAAAACAAATTGAAAAAAACCTATGCATAATTAGTAATTAACCAATTACGCTATTAATGAATTGGAAATTTAAAATCTAAAATCGTGAAGTGACGTTTTCTTGACACTTCTGACTTCCTTGATGACTTATCAAATTATGACTACAATATATATTACAAAATACATGGTATTTAAATCTGAATTACACGTACAATAAAAGGTGTTAGCGACTTGGATTAAATCCAGTATTACACGGTTGATATATAATTTTATATGACTATTGGGAATACCAGCTGGTTATTCGTAATATACATTACAGACCTGTCAAAAGTTTAACACAAAGCTAAAAAAAAAATAAGTGCCAAAGACCCCTTCGTTAGCTGTACCTCGGCATCTGGTTCCTGTCTCTAGGTCTCTGTAGCTTTTCGGTCATTACCTCTCCATTTATTCTCAGCCACTCAGTTATTGAATTTTTGGTTCTTTTCGCTAAGCCAATGTTAAACTTTCGACAGGTCTGTTCTATATATAATATGCGTAATTTAGAACTCCTACTTAACGCGTAATTTTCTCTGACAAATTTCCAGTCACGGCGGTGTTGAAATAGAAAGTTGTCTGTGTAAAAGACGAAAATAGAATGATTCATATGAGGAAGAAAAATAGACAACATCCTCAAATTTTTATATTTTTAGAAACAAATTTATATAGACATAATAACCTATATCATAATGATTATACACTGTTTTCGATATATATATTCTTTGGGGAAATCCGTGTACTGTCGAAATTGAACTTTGGTATTCGCAAGATAAATAACAACAAATTTACTTGGAGATGTACAAGTGCATTTTATCATATTCGGTCCAGTTATATTATCAGACTTTTTGTACTTCTTTTTTTTTATTTGACTATTTTTTCTGATCTTGATAATATGACGAAATGTGAGACTGCTTGAATCCCAACCTCTAACTACAGCATTGGTATCAGACGGTTAGACTCAACACTGGGTATCGTGAGGGCCACTCCATATTGTTATATAGTAAAGTGTCTTTTAATTGAAGGACCTTGGTTGCCAAGTGGTCTAAAGTGCGGGCTTACGAGTCACATCGCACTTCACAGAAAGCTAATCAGGTGGTTTGTATAAGGTCGATGATCTACCCGGGCACTCCAGTTTCCCGCACAATCTCAAAACTGACCGCATCGATATAAGTAAATACTCCACTTCTCCCTCTTTCTTACGCCTATTATAAATATCATTAGCATCAATGGAAGAAAAGCTACAGAAATATTAGGACTTAAATGAATTCAAAAGGAAAAATAAATTGCAGCTGGATATCATAAATGTGCTAAACAAAAGTCAGACAAACGAAGAACATTCTACTGCAAAACAAGCAGCAAGTGACAACGTTAACGATAAACCCAATCGGTCTTTACCATCAGTTGTCCCTCAAATTAAAAAAAACCAAACAGCGAATCAACCATAATATACAATTGTCATGTGCTACTTTTGAATTATATTATTTCATAAAAATTCAAAAGTAGCAGATGACACAACTAGCTATGTTAAATAACAGACGAACTAATTGTCATGGGATATTTTAAAAATAACCTTTAAAGTAAAGTATAAAAATCAGCACATTGCAACCTCATGTGATAATTTTTTATTATTTTATTTCATAAAGAATTTTAAAAAACACATTGCGCAATTTAATGGATCTGTTTAACACTTTTATAACCTCTAGGATTACAAAACACATGTTTGTCATTTCCAAAGAGACACGGTATATTTCCAACGCAGGTAAAGTGAAACTATTTGAACTAATTATACACGTGTTGTGTTTTCAATATTTTTCCTAATATCCTCACCTTTTAGCCTTTTTAAGATTTTAAACAAGAACAATGGAATTTATTTTTAATGAATGGATTCAGATTCAATCGAACGACATAAAGAATGCGACAAGCGTCTGTAGACAGAGAAATTAAGTAATAACAGCATATTAAACAGATTATACATAGAGAACTTGAGTAAAATCTGGGCCTTGGTCGCTGACCCTATGAACAGATTTACCAAATCCTTCCACAGATTGTCCAAATTCAAGGCCCTGCACTATACACGAACATTCCAACCAAAAGCACGTTGTGACTTCTTAAAACCAAACACATTTAAAGTTATAATATTTGTCACCTGTCCAAGACTTCGTAATTACATTTTCTTTATTGCAAAAGCACGACACAGATTGAATGCCAAATCTTAAAAGTTGTAATTTTTGTGGCGTGCCCAAGTCTTCGTTTATATGTTTTTTGTCTTTTATTAAAACATGACTGTTTAATACCAATAGTCGCTATGGTTTCTGATAGAGACAGACAGGATACTGATTCCGACGCATCAGTACCATATTATTTGAGCCACATGAACCCAAAATGGTGGCTTTGACCACCCACTATCGGTTTACACAACTCTAATAAAACCTCATTAGTCTTGTGATTATTTACTATTCTTTTGCCTAAGCATTTCCGATACATCGCTGGAATATGGTCAAAATACGAAAAAAGCCTTCTGTTGCCACACTTCAGAGCGAAAAAATTGAATTGAGACAACGGAATGACCTTAATGGCTTGAATAAAGTTAGTACTAATTGTAGTAATGAAGCCTTTAATCTCCCATTTTTCTATGGACCATTGCTTGTAAGGCATCTGGATAGTGGAGTTCTTCAGTGGTACTATAAATAGAATCATTTCAATCAAGTACCAGATGACAATTTTATAACAGTGGTTTCATATACGCCTGTTTCATTTGGGTGCCTTCATGCTTTCTTGGTTTTTTGTTTCTTCATTTTATAGTTGGCTATCTATTATCTTATTATAGATCAACGCAAGCGTAACGGTTCGTGACCAAACCCCAACCACAAAAGAAAAGTAAATATTTGAAAACTGGTAAAACACGTGAAATTTTTCTAGGGAAGCCAGATCGGCTGCTCCGGAAGGATAACCACCTTTTATATTGTTTTCTTCCGGGAACAAATACCATTGCTTTTATCTAATGTAGGCGAAGGAAAATAATTTTAAAAAAACATCTAGTGGTGTGACCAATGTGAATTGGCGATTTTTTATATAGAAACAATCGGCCTGACACTGCGATTGATGACGTACATTATGACGTAACTGATCTCTGGTTTCCGTGCTCATTTTAATATCCAGGTAAAAGATTCTTGATTTAGGACAAGACTTAATTGAATACGTGTTGTTTTCAGCATTTTTCTCATGTGTTCACCTTTTACCCTTTTCCAGATTTTTAATGAGAACAATGGGTATTTGTTTTGATGAATGGAAACATCTTAAATCTTACGATACAAAGAATGCGATACACATGTGTAGTGTAGATGTGACCCTGAAATAATCCTATTATTTAATAAAAAGATTATCCCCTTAATCCAAGATCTGTACACGTAATATGTGGGCCTTTTGTCGCTGAACAGCTTTGCCAAATCTTTTGTTTAATTCTCCAGAATCTAGGTACATACCAACCCTATAAACACTTGGTGACTTTTTAATCCACATACTACATGCTACATGTAGTTTAAAAAGTCGAGCGTAAAATATGTGTCTCCATGTGTCTAAGTTCATTGAAAGAGTTTCGTTTTGAATAACATGTTACGATTTCCGTTTCTAGGCAGGCAGAATATTGAAATAAGGGAATTAAGCTCTTAACGTCAGAATGCTACCACCAAAAGTTTACTCAAGAACAAACATACTGGTCCCAAAGCATTGCAAAAACGTTGAAAACTTGCAAAATTAAGTTTAACTCCCATCAGCGTATGACCCGGATGGGTAAGCACCACTTGTCTAGCTAGCGACACCCTCCACGTAAAAAAAAATCGAAATTGAGAATGAAAAGAATACCCTATACCCTTTAAACTATGGATTGTCAAATATATGAAGGGTAATTTTACTTATCAATGATATTTTAAGGACGGCCATAAAAGTTTTGATGGCATTGATAAGCCTAGGTTTGCAATATCTCCCAGTCAACAATCTGAAAGTATTGTTCTACGTTGTATAAAGTTCCCATAGTGGAAAAAGCTCTATCATAGTGCATTAAATGTATTCTATATTAGATGTTGCACTTATCGGTCGGTCTAAAGAATCTGAAAAAATTAAGGGCAAAATATCTATTTAATATGATTGTAAGCAAAAGCATGTCTTGAATCATCCAGTAATTCCCACCTATTTTACAGTAAGTGGTCTCTTAATTTTATAATTAACCTTTATAATTTCTAGAATGTTACGCGTTTCAGGCACCACCTATGGTTCGAATCCACTTCGGGCACATCCTAGTGTGAAAAAATTTGTCAGTTCGCTGGCCCAGGGGGCTGGCAGATTTCTCCAACACTCCTGATTTCTTGACCATACCTGAATTGACCGTCTTGGCATAGTTTAAAGATTTTACTACATTCCACTCATTTATTGGATTTAAATCTCTCCTTTACTAACAGACATGGAAGATTCTTTAAAATATGAGTAAAATATTAAGTTGGAGCACAGCTAAATAAACAAGCTAAACGTTAAGCCTTTTCGGATATTTTGATGAATAGAATCATTCCATTATAGAAAGATTAAGGCATCTCTATATGTTTGTAGACAGGGTTGCTATAAACAGATTAGGCATGAAGATCTTAAGTCATTTCTGGTTCTTGGTTGCGGACACTATCAACACCTTTGATTAAATTTTCTAAATCCAAAGCTTTATAAAGACATTCCATTTTAACATAAATTTAAAGTTGAAATATGTGTCGCCTATCCTAGTTTTAGCATAACGGTTTTTTTTCAATGTGCACGCATAATATACGGTCCAACCTGCCTTAAAGGCCACCTTTATATAATGGCCACCTGCTTATAAAGACCAGTAGAATTGTATCCCAATTGTTCTTTATTCATATTATTAGAACCTGTATATAAGGGCCACCTGCCCATAAAGGTCACTTTTACTGGTTCCCTTGGGTGGCCTTTATAGACAGATTTGACTGTAAATAAATTGTATGCAACAAGAGCGCATCAAAGCGGATCAAGATGCACCCGTTTGCATTTTGAGTTTATTTCACAAAGATTTTTGTGTCCATCGGCATAACTAAAAAGGTTTGCATAAGTGAAGCTGTGTAAAAGTGATCTCAAAGTCAACACAATCCAGCAAAATTTGTTAGATGGATTATTGACCTTCGCGAATTACTATTGCCGTTGTATATATAAGTTAAAATAACCAAATTGTATGCAAGATAACATTTTAGTACAATCATCTGATACAAATTACGTTGCCTTTTAATTGCATTTATCTGTTTCACCAACATTTTATTTATTTTTTAGAAATAATCAATTCAATTATTTTTGTCTTACGGTGCGTAAAAGTTTCTTATCTTTGTGTAAGGATTTTTCAGTTCATTTAGGATACGTTCAATCAAGCATAACCCCAATAGCTCAACTTTTAACCGTAAAAAGTTCATTCACCGCTAACAATAACACAACCATCAGCTGTATTCCAGAGTAAAGTCATATTGAAGTGTCATTTTTACATATTATTGTCACCGGACATAAAAATATAATTAGCTCGTCTTAAGAAAGGCTTGCTTCCGAACTTATAACTAATTATGTTGCTATATGCATCTGTCGCTAGTGTTATGCGGTCATTCCTTTAAGCTTCAGATCATGTGAGGACATTGCCTTCAAATCAATTTTCTAAGTCACTAAATGTACAACTATGTCACGGCGTGACAGTCTCTAGGTAGGTTCAAGTCCGGTCAAGATGCAAATCAAGTATGCCGCGGCTGACTAGGTTCTTGTGAGGTCAGAGGAAAGGGCTAAATAAAACTGACCTGCACAGTTTGGGGGTAAGAGTTTAAGTCACAGGTTTTTTTTGTTTTATCCATCAAAAGATCGCTCATAATTTCTCTATAGTTTTGTCTTAATTTGACTATTGTTTTATTTATGCATTTGGTTGCTTTTTAATATCTAAGCTCTCCATGAAAACCATTCTTGGTATTTAAACATTTACTGCAGTGTTTTGTGTTCAATTTTATAGTTTGGGTCAAAACTTTTTTACCATAGATGGGCGTGAGAAAGTTTGTCAGTTCGCTAGCTGAAGGTCGGTGGTTTCCTCCACGTATTCCACTACAACTGCGGTAGCTCAGTTGGTAGAGTGCTCGCTCCGTAAGTGGGATGTCGTAGGTTCGATCCCCGACCGCGTCTGACCCAAGACTTGAAAGTGGGTAGTTACTGTTCTTTCGCCAAGCACTCGGCATTACGAAATAAAAATCACGGTTCTTTCGGATGGGAACTTAAAATAAACGAGGTCCTGTGTCACGGTGGGCTTGGCACGCTAAAGAACTTTGCTGTATAATGCCATCAGCGCAAAAATTTCTGTACCTTCGCCTATAGCTGGCGACGCCTCGATATAAGTGAAATATTCTTGACTGGAACGTTCAACACCATTACTCAACTCACTCTACGTATATATTCAAGACTCCTCCACTATCCTAGAACAGGCGGCCTTGTTGTGAACAGCTGAACAATTCCTGATGTGACGGTAAACAACATTACAAACACTTAAGTAACTACTCCACTCCAACTGAACTCGCTGTGGAAGAATGAAGTTGGTATAGATTGCATAAGTTTAAATAAAACACAAACTAATTTTGGGTTTGATTAAATGCTTAACAACTCAACCCAACAAATAAGAGAATACGTAATAGTCTTTACTATAAAGGTCATTCCGCCTCCAGTTTCATAGTCATCCATTAGCTAAGTCGTTCTTTTAAATAAATTTGGCAAATTTTGACAATATTATGGTACTACAAATAACAAATTTCAACAAAATTAGAATATAGATGTTATAAACTAAGGTTGACCTTTAAATGCATGACCATCTTGAAAAATAACAATTACTTGTTCAGATTTCAAATGTGCAAGATTTAAAAATCAGAAAAATCTAGTTAAGAAAGGATTGTGAAACTGGAGTCTCGTTATCAAACAGATCCTTAAAAACAATTTGATCGATTGTGACAAAACGATACTGTTTCAAAAAAAAGTTCAATTTTCCTTCAAGAAAATCAATTGAAAACTCTATCTTCCTTAAAGAGAATCAAATGTATTTTCAGAAAAATGTACATTTTAAAATTTTTATACCTTAGGTCTGTGAAATATTGCTTTGCTTCCTACACAATTTAATATAATAACGCGTAGTACGTTTTTGTCAAATCAATAATAGTAACAGCAGCGAAAAGACAATATTACCGTGGGAGGCAAACGTATTATATCAAATGACAATATTGAAACAAATTACGGTAAAGACCTATACAAAATTTCGCGTAGTTAATGAGTTATATTAGTGCCGAATCGATTGCTCATCTCAGCTGCCTCGTTAGCAAAATATTGGTAGCTTTTTGGCAGCTTGTTGACAGGTGCTACATTATCCCTAGTCAGTTTGTTGGCAGCTGTTATCTAGTCTTCGGTAGCTTTTTGGACAATAGTTATATTCATATATCGATGCCTCGGCAGTCGAGATTTTTTTCGTTAGCTCTGTCAAACTTCCGTCAGGTCTGTGTTGTAGGTATTGTAAATTACTTTACTAGAAAAACAACCGATGCTTACAAGAGCTAAAAGCTTAAAGAGCTAATTACTTATGTATCTGATTACAACAATATGTATAAAAACAACAACAACAACAGCAAAAAAAAAATAATTTAAAAAAAAATAAAAAAATAAGTTTACGAATTTCATGTGCTTAGAAGATGTTTTCAGTTGGTACTTAATTCCTCATACAAATACTAGATACATTTTTAATCTTCAATTTTAATACCCAATAAAATCACATCAAATTTCTAAGTAGAATATCTCGTAACGCAAATATAGCACCTACGGTTTGGACCTGTGGAAAGTTTATCACTTAGCTAACCAGAAGGAATCGAAGTTCGGCTGCCTAGTAGCCAAGATATTTATACGAAAAGCTGCCGAGAGCAAGGTAATAGCTGTCGCAAAGCTGCTGAGATGTAGGTAAGAAGGACTGAGATGAGACGAGCTGCCGATTTTCACTTGTCCGTTAGCTTAGTGTTAAACTTTTGACAGGCTTGTACTGTACATCAAACATAAATAAAGCACTCATATAACATCAATATGCATTTAAATTAAATTAATAACGCAATGCTCTCAAATGCTAAGTAATCCACGACTTATTAATTCAGAAGCATAGCTACAGTACAGACCTGTCATAAGTTTAATACTAATCTAACGAAATGAAGTGATAGCTCGCGATCGGCCGCCAAATGGCCAAAACATGAATAGCTGCCGAAAGATAAAAATACAGCTGCCAGAAAGCTGTTGAGATGAAGTTAAAAAGGGACCGAAATGATCTGCCTATTCAGAACTAATTTGTTAGCCTAATGTTTAACTTTCGACAGGCCTGTGCGTACTGCATCAGTACGAAAAAAATTCAAATACATATTATAAGTCATGCTATTGCTGTTATTTCTAAATTCAGCTATTTTGAACTGATACACTAATAAATACTTGATTGACCTCCGAATAAGCTTATTTGTGGTGACGTCAATGTAAGCTGCTTTAACTGTTTTGGACACGTGTTTAGTGTGTCTGTCTGGAAAACGGATTTGTCTCCCAGTCGGTATTTCAGTTCATTCATCATGATTATTGTAAACTTTGGTGCATCAGACATCCTGATATTACAATTTTGTTCTATACAGCATTTCGTTTCAACCCATTTTGAACTTTTTCGTGCTACTTTGTTGTATTGGGACCAGGTTATACAAGTTATAATTATACAATATTTCCACTTGACGAAATCTTGTTTCTCGGCAGCAGATATGGGGGAACCACTTTGGCACTATTGTAGCATATCATATGGAATATGTTCAAGAGCAATCTTCCATTTAGCACTGTGTGTCTGACATATGCGTCAAATGCTGAACAGTCTTGGCCTAAGTATGCAATATAAGTTGAATCAGTTTGAATCAAGCAAAGTTTTAGTTTTGAATAAGCCTGATCAATGGATAGTCAGTTATTGGCATTAATAGGGAAATAATCACGGGGAACAGGACATGGAAATTTATCCAGAAAAAATGTAAACGATTACTACCAATCGAATGTCAAAAATGCGTCATGCATGACGGACAGAGAGACCGAGTTCAATGAATTAGAGATGATCGCTATAGGAGGAAGCGTAGTTGTAGAGAAAACCGGTGACAGCTTCGGACTGACAGGGAAGCAATATTATCCTATGTTATTGTTATTTGATCTGTATGTAACAGTTTGTCACGTTTTCAAAGACATTCACCATTTAGAATTTTAAACTCGCGTTTTCATCGAATCCGCGTGTAACAGTTTGAAATGTTTTCAAAGAAACGGGGTTTTGTATATTTACCATTTAGAATTTCAATGAATAGAATTTCATTTTGAATTTTGTTATATACTTTTTTTTAAATTTTATCATTAAATACAAAAAAAATGGCATATTATTTATTATTATTATTATTATTATTATTATTATTATTATGTATTATTATGAATGTGTCACATATCCCCTTGTTTTCATACAAAAAAAACACATCATTAAAATAATGACATATACTATTGATAATAAAAACCGTAGATGATGACTGTTTTGATAACAGTACATAGTATTGACTTTTAAGCTTATTTCCTGGTTTTGTGCTTACATAAGTTACATTTCAATAATATATAATTAGTTTATTACACTGCATCATTTCTAGGTAAATAAGTGTATTTAGTATTAGGTAAGTTGATACTGCACCAGATGTAACCCTTTTTACCAGGAAGTAACGTTCCTGTTTCCCGCAATACGATACCGAAGAGCAAAAACGTGTTTACACTAGGTCACAAATGTTTACAAACAAATGCAAATGTGTCCTAGTTCCTTGTTTTAATAACTTTATGAGTAATTAAAATGCCAGTTTTTAATTTAATACGTCTGACGTTTTAAGGAGTTGAAGAACTTGAAGTGTGGGCAATTTATAGAAGTGGAATGACAGAATTAATTGAGGAAAAAAACGCATACATACATGTACATTCGGGTTGTTTGAAAATATATGTATGTATTTCGCACAGAAAATTCGCTGTCACCAAATAGAATGAAATAAATGGTATCTTTAATTGGTACTTCAACAACCTTATAAATTAAGTGATTGCCTTTTAATGTAAAATATCGGTTCTATTGTGAACTTAATACTTATATGCATATGTATATATTATACTTCTCTTTTCTGATGGAAGTTCGCGTGTTTAACTCAACTTAAATTGCCACTAAGAAAGTTCAAATTTTGCTTCTGATTTGTAACTTGAACATGGATTGATATGTTTGTTATTAATGATGTAACGGTCAAGCCAAATTTAAATGCCTAGTTTAAACGCATCTTATTTGCCGAACAATAGAACTTAAAATAACTCGAGCGTCGATTTCTGCAATACCACAGACAAGTCAGTATCTTTTCCAAACTGGTTTAATGGTATTTTGTTGTTGCTTCAATAACTCAAACTTCTGGATAACTCAAAGTCAAAACTATGTATTGATATGGACAATTTTGGCAATGGCCGAAAACAATGATAATATGGAGAGATTAACGTTTTGATAATGATTGTTTTAAACCATGTAACTCTAGTCAATTCTCCCTTCTCAAATCTCTTAAATCAAAACTTATTTTGTTTCATCTATATATATATCTTAATTTTAAAAGTCATATTTAGCGCTAAAAAGTCCACACCCTGGCCGGGTCTGACCCAAGACTTGAAAGTGGGTAGTAACTGTTCTTTCGCAAAGCACTTCGGATTACGCAATGAAAGTCGCGGTTCTTTCGGATGGGAACTTAAAATAAACGAGGCCCCATGTCACTGTAGGGCTTGGCACGATAAAGAACCATGCTGTATAATGCCATCAGCGCAACGCGCGGACAAAATTTCTGCACTTTCGCCTATAGCTGGCGACGTCTCGATATAAGTGAAATATTCTTGAATGGGACGTTAAACACCATTACTCAACTCAACTCCTTAAAAAGTGAATGTTCTCATTATGTACATTTGTCATCTAAATTATATTGCTTAGGAAATGAAGATTGTTTCTTGACAAGCATTTATATTCTAAATGAGATTGTCTGACTTATGGCAGAGTGCAATGAACCAATGCCAAGGTAACTGACAAGCTAAGGTTGTCGTTTACTTTATCTATTTTCTTCATAAGAGAAGAAGCCAACAGTGAATACCCTAGCTATTTGTTTCAAAGAAACAGTATATCATGATAGACGTTTATTGAAGTGCTGAATGATTTTTTCTTGAGAGAGATGACAGGACAATGGGGATATATAAATATATAAGATTTTCTCAATTATCGTTTCCATAATGCCATTGACATAGTAGTGAATGTTTTATGTACAGCCCAACCTACTTTAAAGCCCACCCTATATAAAGACCACCTGTTTATAAAGGCCAGTAGAATTGTATCCTAATTGTTCTTTATTAATATATTTTGAAGCTGTATATAAAGGTCAACTGTCCACAAAGGCCACTTTTCCCTTTGGTGGCTAATAGTATGTATATATGTTTATAAAGACCAGTAGAATTGTATCTTAATTGTTCTTTTTTTAATATTTTTTTAAGCTTTATATAAAGGTCAACTGTCCATAAAGGCCTCTTTTACTGATTCCCTTCGGTGGCTACTATTATGTATATAAGTTTATTGGGATTCGACAAAGGTTTCGGATTATTTCGGGTGTATATATATTGGAACCATGAACGTAAAACAAAAATGGAGTTTTTGCGCTATATACAAAATACCAATCTAGAGTCAATATATTTTACCATTTAGTAATCCCAACAAATACTAGTTTCATGTACTTTCAACGTTCAGGGAGAAAAACCGTTTCACCACTATCACGACAAAAAAACAACACCTAAAAGATATAGAAAACAGTGAATCATTACATAGCCACTGTTTGAGCATACGTAACAGCAGTGACACACACAACACCACCATGTTTAGAATCGCCTCATGTCATATGAGTCAATGTTCAAATTAAAATCATGAAATATTTTTAAAATACCTAAAGATAACCAAAGTTGTTTACAAAACTACACGTTCTCGTCGCCCAAATTAAAATTTGAACATGTCATTTGTTCTAATCAAAGTCATGAAATACCCAAAGAATCTCGGGTTTACACCACTACACGTTTCGTCGCCAAAATCAGAATTTGCTCGTGTTATACAGTGTGAATCCCGGTTCTATTAAAATCATGAAATGAGTTTTAAAATACCCAAAGAATCCCAGATTTAGATCGCTACACGTTTACGTTAGAATTCGCTCATGTCATATGAATCAATGTTCTAATTAGAATCGTGAAATGGTTTTTAAAATACCCACAGAATCTCAGGTTTACACCACTACACGTCTTCGTCCCCAAAATCAGAATTTGCTCATGTCATATGAATCAATGTTCTAATTAGAATCATGAAATGGTTTTAAAAATACCCAAAGAATATCGGGTTCACACCACTACACGTTTACGTCGCCAAGATCAGAATTTGCTCATGTCATATGAATCAATGTTCTAATTAGAATCATGAAATGGTTTTAAAAAATACCCAAAGAATCTCGGGTTTACACCACTACACGTCTTCATCGCCAAAATCAGAATTTGATCATATCATATGTATCGATGTTCTAATTTAAATCATGAAATGTGTTTTAAAATACCCAATGGATATCAAATTCATACCACTACACGTTTACGTTGCCAAGATCGGGATTTCACCATATCAATTGAATGAATGTTCCAATTAAAATCATGAAATAGTTTGAAAATAACCAAGGAATCCCAGGTTTACACCACGATTCGTCTGTAAACTGTGTTCTGATTAAACTCATGATGACATGGTTAGGAATTTTCACGTGATGATTATAAATGCGATATTGAAAATAAACACAATGCTTACAAATAATATGTTGATGTTTCGTAATACAGTTCCTTACAACATGTCCTTAAATGTGAGTACGAGCCAAGTAATAATGTTTGTTTCTAAGCTGGACGGTAGCCAAAAAGATTAACGAACCTGATAATCTGTAAAACATAATCGAAATAAACACATAAAACACAGGAAAAATACCCAAAACCCCGTGTTAAAACACGTAATTAATAAATTAATTAATTACTTACTTAGACATAATAATAATAATAATAATAATAATAATAATAATAATAATAATGTCATATACGATTTTTTAAAATTTAAACATAAAATACATTAAAAAATGGTATATGACAATAATAATAATGATAACAATAATAATAATAAAAATAACCATGATGATGATGTTGTTGTTGTTAATCGGGAAATTGTCGCTTGTTTTTTGGTTTTTTTTTTTTTTTTTTTTTTTTTTTTTTTTTTTTTTTTTTTTTTGCGAAAATAGTCATTTCATAAGATATTCCTGTCCTTTTAATTTCGCGTCATTGTCTAATATTCAGTGAAAATGCAAGTTGAGTATTGGCGAAAGTTTTATGAACGCGTCTTGTTTCTATCGAATGCCATAGAATGAATGTTGGACAACGTCAAGCAAACCAAAGATACGGTAAGTTAGTTCTTTTTTAACATTATCAGCTGTTTTATTTTTTGGAACATCAAACATTTTATAAATAAGTGCTGTTGCAATTAACTTTATGTACAGCAAGACCGTGTATCCTTGTAACCATTTGTTCAGTAAGATTTCGACAGTTTAGGTTTGTCTAAAAAATCGAGGGTGACTATAATAATAATAAGAAGAAGAAGACGAAGAAGAAGAACTATTTTCAAAACCTTCTTACTTCGTTATTTTATTGTTACACTTTTTGTACTCTTATTACTGAAGGTCAAATATTAATTAAGCCAGGTTTACATGGAACATGTATATTAAAGTTGATACATATCAAAATATGCAGATTTTAAATTAATTATAACCTATCTGAACTTACAAATGCTGTTCTGTAGGAAATGGTGGCATATTGATCAGCATTACAGCGAGGTAATTATAAGGTCGCCACCTGGTGCCTTAAACCGGTGAACTGTGGCTGCAGCCATGTCAGAGAGACAGAGACAGAGAGAGAGAAGTCAAGACTTGTGGGTTTAAATAGAAATGTTCAAAGACGATTTTCATCTCCTGCCCATATTAGAGCTTTCATATGCTGATTTTTATTAAAATAATGCATTTAAAATCAACACATGAAAACTAGTGGCCATGTGCTGATTTTGAATGCATTGTTTTAATAAAAATTCAAAATCAGCACATGACAAAGTTGTTAAATGCTTGATACTAGAATAGTCTTTCGGATGAGACTCAAAGCCGAGGTCCTGTGTTTCATCTCTGCAGAGTTCGAAAAAGTGTAAGCCGCCATGTATCGCATACCAAGGTTAGAGTCTGTCTGACCATTTGGGGCGGCGGGTTTTTACTGCTCTAGTTTTTTTCTGTTTTTAAAAAATCCATTCCAAAAACGCAAAACACAGTTTCTTATATACATTATATTTAAGTTTGTGTTTGTATCTTGTCTGGAGTTTCTAAACATCCTGAAGAAATTATGACTAAGATTGTCTAGATATAAACTTCAGGTCAAAAGCCAGGATGTTTGTTTTATCTAGAGATAGCTAAGATTATTTGCAATTTTTGAGATTCTTTCGGATTCTGAAGTGAAAACAGACACATCTTTATCTGTGTACCGGGGTTAGGTTAAACCAACCAACCAACGATGTATCACTTCTGAGGGATAATATCTTCTTACTCTTTTTGATCATAAAGCGATGACGTCATCAAAAGTGTTTCTTTCATCAGTGATTGAATGGCGGGAATGTCTGGTTCATAGCAGACGACCAGGAATGTCTGTCTGACCTAGTCCAAACAAGATAAAACTATGTCAATTTCTTGTTTTAATTAAGATATTATTGGCTTTATTCCAAACGGAAACAAACTTGTAAGTTTTTTTTCTATAATTCGAAATTAACCGAATATAATCATTCGTATTAAGGATATACTTAACTTATTCATTCAGCTAATTTTCATATAAAACACATTTCCGTTTCACATTATTTTTTCTGTTTTCTTTTAACTTTCAAATTTTAACTTTGATCCTAACTCGAGGTAGCTAGATCAATAGAGGCGGTTTTATTATTTTGTTTAAATACACGATGAGTTGAAGGAATGGTGTTTTGTCTTTATTTTTGAATGGTGGAACCGGAGATAACCACGGACGTTCGTCCAGAGTGTTTCCTAAGTAAAAGCGTGTTTGGTTGAAATCCCGATTGATAATGCCTTAAATCAATCTATTTAGCAAACAAAAAGATTGATGTTTGCCATATGAATATGTGCCCATACCCATACTAAAATCCCAAAGTCATAGTAAAACTTTGAAAACTGGCAAATTAAGTTGAAAGTGAGGCCGGGTGCATCGGGAGAATAAGCGCGCTTTGTTTATCTACATCCGCCATGTTTAAAATCATAGGTATATGGAACTATGATTCAGGATAATTTTGTTATAGAGACATTAGGCTTATCAAAAACATGATTGTGATAACAGTCATAAAACTTTTTTAGGATCTTGATAAGCTCAAATTAGGCTTGTGATATCTTTGAGTCTACAATGTGCATGATGTAAGTACTGGTTTGTTTCAAACGTTTATATTTTGATCCATAGGAGATGTTTGTGCATCCCACTGCGTGGGAGTACAAATTGTTTAATAGATTTTTTGCTACGATTACGTCAGAAGTTTTGAAGACATAATCCATTCTGACGCGAAAACTCTGCAGTCCATCTCAGCTTGTTGTTAGAACCCAGATAACAGACATATAGCTATTAGGAATCCTTAGATTTGCATCATGTATCGGACTAAAATACATCCAGAAGGCGGTAAAAACATAAAAAAGAACATGAAGATGGAAGGGAAGGGAGAGTAAATACTACATTACTTAGATAAACAGAGAGATATAGAGACCTTGTAAATGCAAACCTACTCTAACACTTTTTCGTGTTAACATGCTCATAGTTATTGTTCTTGGCATATGCTCTCGAGATTACGGGTTCAGGTCCTGGGGTCAGGAAAATGTAGTGTTAAATTCTTCACCTTTTTCTTCATGAGGTCAGGGCCATCTAATGTAACTCTTGAATTTCTCTCCTTTCCGTTTAATGTGGGTTTTAGCCTCAGTCAATATTATTTTTATATCGAGCCGGTTAATTCGGTGAAGAAGAATTCGGAGTGCCCAGATAAAACCACCGACCTTCCGCCAGCGAACTAACAAACGATCTTACCATTGGAATCTGACCCCAGTTGGGTTCAAATCCAATCCAGACAGATCAATAAGCGCGCGCTTCAGAACCACCTCACCCCCAACCCCATTAAGTTTTTAATATACGAAACTATGGCCCTCTTAACCGACAGAAACCCGTATTTGCACCGAATAAGCCCGTATTTGCACTGAATACAAAGAAACTTTTGAACAACATTGTCTGAATTTTTAAGATGAATAAGACGGTTTGCAATAAGCACTTCA
This sequence comes from Anadara kagoshimensis, assembly GCA_021292105.1. Taxonomy (NCBI): domain Eukaryota; kingdom Metazoa; phylum Mollusca; class Bivalvia; order Arcoida; family Arcidae; genus Anadara; species Anadara kagoshimensis. The sequence continues at coordinate 28,125,014 of CM037862.1, forward strand.
TGTGAAATAAATTATAAAGATTGAATAACCTATGAATTGTTTTACTGTCATATGATAAACTAAGTATTTAAAATTTGTAAATGAAAATTTAATTCTAATTTAAATTGTTAAAGTAAAAAAAATTGAAAACTTTTCTTTAATAAAAACGAGTGGTGATACATTTAATTGTAAAATAATATTTAAATGTTACAACAAATTAATTCTACGAAAGCTTGTTCGTGCCACTTTGTAATCTGATTTTTTTCTCAAATCTTGGACACGATTTTGAAATCTGTAGGTACGATTTTTTTTAATTCGTGGAAACAATTTTTTTAATTCGAGGATACGGTTTTGTAATTCGTAGATACGATTTTGTAATTTGTACCTACGATATTTTAATTCGTAGGTAGGGTTTTTAAATTCCTAGATACGATTTTTATTCGTACGTACGATTTTAAAAATTGTACCTACGATTTGAGAAAAAAAATCAGATTACAAAATGGCATGAACAAGCTTCCGTATAATTCAGTTGCTCTTAAATTGTCTGCTAAAAACAATTTGCATCCTATATGATCTCTAGGATGTATAGTACAAAGTCATATAATTATTATTTATATAATTTATTTATAAAAATTATGTTTTTAAATAATACACGTTTCATTTTATTTAGAAACCGTCTGGATATAAGTAGCACATTGTGACCTATTTTTTTAATTAGGTGGCTAAATTTTACTCTCTAAATGGCATATATTCATTTTCCAGGAAGTAACGCGACGCTGAAACAATCGGTGACATATGTATGTATCGCATATCAAATTCTGTGAACAAAGGAAAATATGAGGAAACGATATAGCTTCAACAAAAGTTGTTACAATGGGAATGATATTTTTAATGTGTTAGGTATCAATTATTCTCACTATTGAAAAGAGAGTATAAATTTTGTATGCATAAACAATTGTATGTATTGTTCGACTGATAGCGTTTCCGTCTAACACGAAGCTTTTCAAATAATTATGTTTGACCAATCATATCACTAGCTAAACAAGAGGTGCTTACTCTTCCGGAACACCCGGTCCCACTTCCCTGGTGGAAGTTCACGTGTGTAACCTAACATGTCAGTTCCAAAGTTTTTATTTTGCTTCTAGATTGTGATTCGGACATGGATTAGTATGTTTGTTTTTGATTACTTTATTTGACTGGTTAAGTGTTCTCAATGCGTCTTTCGTGTACAACGTTAACAATCTTTTTATTGAGATGACAGGTTCTTGAGCACATTTTCAGTCAAAAGGCAAATGAAATTAGTCAAAACTAGAAAAACTGTGAGCGACAAGCTCACAAATATACCCCCGATCCCCCCCCCCCCCCCTAAAAAAATTCACCGGATCAAATTTTTAAATAGGAGGTGCACATCTACATTATATCACAAAGATTGTGTGAAAGTTTCATGAAAATCCATTGAAGGATTTAGGAGGAGTTGCGGATAAGAAATAGGTACCCTAATATGTAACGGATGGACGGACGAACACACGGACGGACACCCCTATCAATATATACCCCTACTTTTTAAGCGGGAGGTATAAAAACAAAGAGGAAAAATACCTACCAACAGAAGGGCCTCTTGCTCAACGGAAAAACAACTATAATGTTTGTGTTACAGGTTTTTATACAATGAAATTCGCAAATCATCATGGACAAATAAATTTCAGTTATCTTCTCTTATTTATTAACAGTGACCATACAAAATTATCACAGAATAACTATCTATATTATGAGGTTTAGTATGGTTGTCAATCAGTGAAAGACGGATTTGTTTGTGCACACGTCACCATGAACATCACAACCGGTGTAAACAGGGCTCAGTTAAGATACCCTTTCGTCTTTATACTCACAAACAACTGCAAGATTGTGCTTAATGCCAGGCATAATTAAAAATTTAATTTAATTTAATTTAATTTAATATATTATTATTATTATTATTATTATTATTATTATAACGAAGTCTGATTTGGTGTTTTTCCACAGTTATTTTAAAAATATCATTATTAGATACTAGTATATATTTCATATACAGTATATCGATTGTATATATAGAATAATGATTTTGTTTTCAATGTTTGTGATTACCGGGACAAATCAAAATAGTATCGTTTTTTTTTTTTTTTTTTTTTTTTTTTTTAATAAATTGCTGATATATTAATTATAATTTATATATCCTAATCTCATTACTTCTTCAATCCTGTTCTATTTTCGATTTATGCCCATAATTGTAACTTCAAGTATACTTATACATATAGCTGATACCGTTGTGCATTTCGTTATTATTCAATCGGTATGTATACTGTGCATTTGTGAAAGATAGGCAGTGCGACATCTTGTTGGTGGGGACAGGTCCCAACCACTGCCGCATTTTGGGTGTACATCTTGTCTTGTTTCCTTGCTTGTCGTTCAAAGATGGGTCAGTCGGTGTCATTGTTTACGGTTTTTACTCAGCAGTCAGACAGCGATGTTCCATAGTTCTACTTGTAAAGTTTAGCAAAAATTGTAAATAAAACTAAGTTATTATAACTACCATTTTGTATATTATAGAATAATTGTTTTGTTGTAAACATTTCAATTTAATGTACCATTTCCGTGAACATTGCCAAATATTGTATTATATTGTATACACTCATAAGTCGTAAAACTTTCAGTGAAAATAAATATAATATATATATATTTCGTTTTATTTGTAGTTTTTTTTAATCATTTGTTCATCTTTATTTATTTATTATTCTTTTAAAGTATGGCTAATTGTATGTTTTTCATTTCTCTGCTTATATTAAACTTTTGATTTATGTGCTTTTATTAATTATTTCATTAAAAGCATACTTTAATTAAAAAAATGTTATTGTTGTTAATATAAGCTGTTGTCCTTGAAAAGAAGACATTTGTCTTATTTTAAGTTGAGCTTCATTGTCTTAAATGCACTCAAATATAGTAAGAAAAATATGAAAATGGACGGCGATGACACGACACGCTCAAGCCATGTCTCGCGTTTTTCAGACAAGAAAAACATCTATGTTATTCAAATATAGAATTTTGACGAAAATCTAATTGCCTAGAAAAAACAACAAATACCACAATAGAACGAAGGTACACAGCTTAAAATAAACACATATTGATACTACTGGATAGAAACCACCGACCTTGAATGAGCACCAACAATATTTTTAAAAATGGAGTCTGCCAGCGTACCACGTGATGAGTACCATAACGCTTGTACGGAACGTAATAGAAAACGGATTTGTCGCAATTTCCCACAATAACGACGTTTTAATGGAGAAACCCCTCGTAAACTTGTTCTATTCCACACCCAATTAAAATATAAGCAACTCGATTTTTACATTAAAATCGATAAAAGATGAGTTTTCGCACTTCATATTTGATTAGAAGTTGAAAAAAAAAACGTGACCGTAAACCTTGCACTGTAAAAGCGATGTCCTGATATAGATTTAATGAAATATTCAAAAAATTATTATATGAAATATGACAGGTTGGCTATTCTTAGTACTAAACGTTGTCAATTTTGTCCCTAGATAACGTGACCGGAAAGACAAATTCCAAGGTTATAAATATTGTATATCACAAAGCAATCTTTTCTAAGTGAAAACGCCCGTTTCTTACCCAAATCCTTCTTACTGTATGTATTCTGTTTTCTGTGTTTTAATTTACGAGTATTATATTTTTGGTAAATTTTGTAATTTTTATAAATCACAAAGTCATTATTTTCTCTTACTTCATTTCTGTAGAAATCCAGACATTTGATTAATATAAATCTCCAAACAGAACTTAATTCTCGTTAATTTCTAATCAATTACTGTCTCCAGTCGCCATTATATCACCACACACAAGATAGCGTTACATCATTTTGACAGAGCAAGTTGAACAGAGATGACAATACTCCAATTCAAATCCAGAGACATTCCTAAAAAAACTAGCTTCATTGTATCGTGTTTCAATCTTTGTTAAAAGAATGGCGTACGTATAAACCTTTTGCAAATTTCTCAAAAAAAATTGACATTGATCCCATGGAAGTCATTTATGGAGTGTACAATGTGATGGTTAACGTCATAGATGTAATTTTTCCGGTGCAAGAGTTATTTCCCTTAACAGCGTTCTTGACAACGTCATTGTCGAACATGACGTGGAAATACAAATGACTGCATGACGACACTGAAAGGCAATTCTTTACTACTTAATTCTTCTGTCCAATCCAAATGCTTTGCATAGGAATACAAGGTCCACAGTAACATGACGTCATTGAGAGACAATTCTTTCATACAAAAATAAAATAAGACGCTTGACCAATTAAAATGCTTTCAGCAAAGGAGAATTGAACTAGACTTTTTTTCAACATAGTCAGATCATTTGACATGATCATCAATATATTAGTGCATGATCTTTTGCACTAAATGATCAATGAAGCATATATCCTAGACTAGCTTATACTTTAATTAAAATATAGCTCTTGGACTAAATGTTAAATTGGGCATAAATCCTGGACTAGCTTATACTGTTAACAGTTTAGCTAAAATATAGCAATGTCATTTTGAGTTTTAATTGATTATGTTATTAGCTTAATGGCATTCGGATGTAATGATTCAACACAAATTAATATTAAAAACCCTAACAGGTGTTTGACCTTAACGAGTAAGTAATGTTACAATAGTGCTTCCGCATATCTTAGTAGGTCAGGCATTGTTTGTAAACAAATGGTATAAACATCACGTGTCCGATAATGAAGTCCTTGTTCTTAACCTTGTCTTAATTAACACGTGTTTTGCTAAAACAAAACAAAGACACGTCAGTGCCTTATAATTTTCCATCATTTTCTTTTTCTTATATTTAGTTCCGGCGTAATAAAACATGACTTAATATAGACAAACGATATTGACCTGTCCGTTTGACGTCGCAGCCTCTTCGCCTCACTATAACATGGGATAAGGACTGCTCTATACAGCTTTTGTCCCCAAACACAAATTAAACATTTGTAAGTTTGCCCCCCCCCCCCCCCAAACATAGAATCCTGGATCCGCCACTGGTATCCCCAATGAAAGGTCAAGCAGACAAGTCAATGTTGTTTGCCTATGCAATGCCAATGTCTTATATTTTTTTGCCTTATTTCTTTTTTAATATAATTCTAAAACAAAGGACTTAATTGCGTGCCAATGTTCTGGATTTGTTATCTTCTTTTTACCAGTTTCTGTCTAAATTAGTTAGTATTTTTCCTAGTTGGAACACATGTTTTACTAAACAGAGGAATATTAACATGTTATTGCCCCGGATTCATATCTTTATTTACCAATCCAGTAAAATTACAACGCATATATATTTTCGCAGTAGATTTAGCATGCTTGATAAAGAGACCCATTATGTGGCGTGATTATTTTTTAACTTTCTGAATACAGTTGTTCCACACAATCATTAAGATTCTAATAAAAATTAAGTTACAATAGAATTACAATAGTAAGGCACACTAAAACATAAAACAAGAAATGAAACACCTTTTTGACGTCCCATATTTTCATTTTCAATGTCGATTTCACACGTGGCGGGTGTAGCTAACTAAGCCTGAGGTGCTTACCTTTCCGGAACACCCGGCCTCACTTCCCTAGTGAAAATTTGCGTTTTCTTATAACATTATTGAATTTAGCCATAAAATACATTAAAAATGGTATACGACAGCGTGTTTAACTGAATTTGCCAGTTTTCAAAGTTTAAACTTTGCTTTGAGACTGTGATTTGGACTTAGATTGGTATGATTGTTTTTGACTGATAACAATTGGGAACAGAAGTAAAGGAATGCGTTAATATGATGCAGAGAAAATGCATGAGGGTTGGTTCGGTGATTGAGTGTTGCTTTACGTCACATTATCAATTTAAGGCTAATTGCAATGGGACTATTTTACTTATTAACCTCAATGATAAATCTAAATAGGTAATGTGTTGGTTTGTACATGTGTTTCTGGTCGTGTTTGGACACTTGTGGTGATTGTTACGTTGCTTGTAAACTCGCCCGTAACGCCGAGATATATAAAAGACCACTAAGTCCTTCCAGTAAATTAAAGATCTTCAACAAAAAACGTAACATAGTATCATAACAGTGACATCAGCAGTAGTACCAACAAAACAATCAACGGTGAGGGGGGTGGGTGGTGATGATGATGATGATGATGATGATGATGATTTTGATTGCGTCACACAATTTTCAAAAGATGATTTAAAATCATAATTTGAAATATTTTGAAAACCAAGAAGGTTCTAAGACAAAATATTTCTAAAAAAATGAAAAAATGAAAAAAGGTTAATAAGTACATCTAATAAGTCATGTAATGTAAGTTAAGTCATTTTAGAGTACTTTTAATACTATATAGTACCTAAAATAGAAACTCGCGGACAGATACCTTCTCAGAGTACACCTGTTATCTAAATGTACTATTTTTAGACAAACACCTGCTCGGAAACTGTCACAATCAGCTGTGTTTATCAATTAAAAACATTTAAACACGAGGTAAACATATGATGATACAACACAAAGAGTGACCGGTACTGCTTTTGGTCCCATACAGCCGACGGGTTGCGTAGTAAAATGTGTTCTCACTACCTGTATCAAACTTTTAATTCACTGCAGGACATTTCGATTATGCTTTCTACTATACAACCAATGTTAACGTATTAGAGTATATATTCTCACTATAAAACAATTGGTCAAAGTCTTTTATAAAAAAAATATTATGGTAAATATTCAAATGTTAATACTGTCATATACCATTTTTTAAAATTTAATCATATAATACATTTAAAAATGGTATAAGACAATAGACAATATACCATTTTTTAAATGTATTTTATGATTTAATTAAAAAAATGGTATATGACAATATCATCAAAGTTACCGGGAGATGATAATGCCATGTGCTACTGTTGAATTTTTATAAGAGTTGTACAATAAGATAAATAGCGCTTATGCCTAATATTGGTAAAATTTATAGTTGGGCTTAACTCTATATTTTTGACCCATCCCAATCATCAGTCACACTACTGATGTGATATGCATAAGAATCCGGGTTTGTTGCAATATATCATTTTTCAATTTTGTAAATTAGTTAAGACGGTACAACTTCCGAGATAAGTAAAGTGTTATGCAAGCAGAAGATGCGAAAATTTAGAGTTGATAATTTCATATTTCAAATATGAGCCAATGCTCTATTGATTAAATGGTGACCACGTAATAGTACCTCACCGACTGATGTTCGGCCGTGGGCAGATCATCCTTCAGACGGAACATCTGTCGGTTTTGATGATCTAATGAAGTTCCCGCCACACACCACATGCTTTAACGCAATAAACTATCACTTAATTATTAAATTAGACATCGATTTATGAAAGGACAATGCATTTCAGATAAAAGATTAACACAATACTTAAACATTACATTCACAATACCGCAATGGTTTTCAGTGAAATTTGCGACTTGGGCAAACAAACACCTGTTTAAAATTAAGTAATTGCTAGTATGTTTTCCATGCATTGCTATGAACAATGGTGTAAATGGTCATTGCCATGTATATTAGTGAGGTTATTAAACTCGGGGATGTTTTTGTATAACCGTAATATATATAATTGCTTGATTACCCCCGAAAACCACCGTTGTTCATTAACAACGCGTACATTTGCACCTTATTAAACAGAATGCGGAATTCACCTGCGTTGACATTTACACCTGTCCGATGGTCAAGTACGGGGTCGCGTACTGACGCCGATAATTCGGACAATGGGTCAATTTAAGATAACGGTACCTAACTGTCAGACAGAGCAGTGGGGCGTATATAAATAATATTTAAACTGTTACCTTTGTGTTGTCCGAAAAAATGGCATGTTTAAAGGAAAACATTCATATTCATGTATAATGGCAACTCACTCTAAACATCTGTCGGAATTTTCTAAACCATTATTATTTTTTGTGTGTAGAAATTTGAGGATTTTGTCCCCGATATCAAGAAGGAAAGTTGATATTTCAGTCGATTTTTTAAATGACGTTTTCGGATTTTAAAAACTTATTTTTCCTGGGTGTAGAAATTTGAGGTTTTTGTCCCCGATATAGAGAAGGAAAGTTGATATTTTAGTCGATTTCTTAAATGATTTTTTTCGGAATTTTAGTAAAAAACTGTTATTATTTTTTATGGATGTAGAAATTTGAGGTTTTTGCTCCCGATTTTAAGAAGGAAGTCAATTTTTTAAATGATTTTTTTCTCGAAATTTTGAACCATTACTATTTTTTGTGTGAAGAAATTTGAGGTTTTTGCCCCCGATATCAAGAAGGAAAGTTGATATTTCAGTCGATTTTTTAAATGACGTTTTCGGATTTTAAAAACTTATTTTTCCTGGGTGTAGAAATTTGAGGTTTTTGCCCCCGATATAGAGAAGGAAAGTTGATATTTCAGTCGATTTTTAAATGATTTTTTTTTGTAATTTTAAAACTGTTATTAATTTTATGAGTGTAAAAAGTTGAGGTTTTTGCTCCCGATATCGACAAGGAAAGGTTGATATTTCAGTCGATTTCTTAAATGATTTTTTTCGGAATTTTAGTAAAAACTGTTATTATTTTTTATGGATGTAGAAATTTGAGGTTTTTGCCCCCGATTTTAAGAAGGAAGTCAATTTTTTAAATGATTCTTTTTCTCGAAATTTTAAACCATTATTATTTTTTGTTTGAAGAAATTTGAGGATTTTGCCCCCGATATCAAGAAGGAGAGTTGATATTTTAGTCGATTTTTAGATGATTTTTTTCGGAATTTTAAAAACTGTTATTAATATATTTTTACGGGTGTAGAAAGTTGAGGTTTTTGCCACCGATAACGAGCAGGAAGGTCGATATTTTAATCAATTTTTTTTTTAGAATTTTATAAATCAGTATTACTTTTTTGGGTGTAGAAATTGAGGTTTTTGCCTCAATATCAAGAAGGAAAATTGATATACCAATCGATTTTTTTATGATTTCTCCCGGACGTTGACTGTAATATGAGACATAAAGAAAGAAAGGATCATGTTTGAATTATCTTCCTAAGGCATGAAACGGCAGTATCACAACATAAATCTTATCCAATCAAATGCTCGGTCTTTATTGACACGCGCATACTAAATTCGACTTTTTTTAATATTTGAGAGAAAATAATTTTTTTCTTGTAACCATTTTAAGTCTATTTTTCATTGACTCGAACTAACTTGAATTTTGCCACAAATTATGAAATCGAATACATGTAAATAAATTAAATTGTGAATAAATGTATTTTTTCTCGTATCAATTGTAATGCTGTTTTAAGTCGTTGAAGAACAAACTATGCAATCAAATCCATAAATTGTATTAGGACTTAATGCGTTTATCATTTTAATTTTATTAAATTCATATTCCCTGGCTATTAATCAGGAATTTGTTCGTTCGCCCGTCCGTTCGTTCGTTCATTCATTCATTCATTCATTCATTCATTCATCCAAGTCAGTCAGTCAGTATTTCTTCCTTCATGCATTCATTTCTATCAGTGATTCGTTTGTTTTTTCGTTCATTCATTTTTTTAGTTTATAATTTATTCATTCAATCAGTCGTTCATTCGTTGATAATTGTTTCTTTCTTTTAATTAATTTATTATAATTTATTTGTCATTTACTCTTTACGATTTGTCAAGTAATGCTGATTTATCCAGGTAATTGAACTATTAGAATCAATCATAATATAACACAATTTATGAAAGTCGAATCAAATTGAACCATTTCCAGAATACACATTCATAAATGTCAAGTTATTGTCAAATACAAGGTCTTTTAAACCTATTGTTTTGATGTCACTGTTCCATATATAGGACGAAGTAAAGTTTTTCGATCAGTTAAGATTATTTCAATTTTATGGAGGCGGTCATTTCATTGATGGTGGAGGAAACTGGAGTGTCTGATGTTAACCACTGGACCTCGAATTTGGCGAGCAAATTGCCAAACGTTCTTGCACTAGCTATAAAGTATCGGTCCCGAGTTGGATTCGAACCTTAAGACAGTGAGAGGCGCTGTAATTCGGAAGAGTGTGCTTTAGACCGCTTGGCAATAGAGGCCCCACCCCTACTTATTTGCCAGTCAAAAATACACAAGTGTAAGTACAGTGTACATATAACAATATTTATACAGTGCAGACCTGTCGAAAGTTTGACACTGAGCTGACGAAAAGAGCCAAAAACTCGACTTCCGAGTGACCGAGACTTGAAAAGCTATGGTCGAAATGCAGCTGAGAGATCGAAAGCAACTGTCGAGATATACGTAGCTAACAAGGGGCCGTGACGTCACAAATTCGTCATCTTAGTGTACTGTGTCTCGACAAAAGGACCCAGAAACAGACACGCTCAAGCACTTTTAACCTAATGCCTTGTTGAGTTGAGTTTAGTAATGGGGCTTTACGTCCGAGGCAAGGATATTTCACTTATATCGAAATGTCGCCAGCTATAGGCGAAGGTGCAAGAAATTTTACCTGTGCTTTGCGCTGATGGTATTTTTTCTTGCCACGCCTACCATGACACAGGAACCCGTTTAGTTTAAGTTCCCATCAGAAAGAAGCATGGTTTCATTTCGTGATAGCGAGTGCTTGGCGACAGAACAGTTACTACCCACTTTCAAGTCTTGGGTCAGACCCGGTCAGGGTTCGAACTCACGACCTCCCACTTACGGAACGAGCATTCTACCAACGGGGCTACCGCAGTGGTCCTATAACTGTTGTTGCTGCCTTTGGTCAATAGATGATAGTATTTTAAATCCGCTTGTTGCTGTCCTATTTAGTAACATTATATCGCCAGATGCGAGAATAATTTTGTAACAAAAGTGCTTATGTGTTAAAAGGCCAACACGAGGTCAGAAAAAAATCAAGGTTGTTTATTATTATTAATATTTTATTAAACAAGTGTATTCACAATTGGTACACTGCTAGGCAAGACTAACAAAATTAAACTCTTTGTAAAAGAAAATAAACATAGCTTATTTTTAGTTATTCAGGAAAGGAAATGTTTATGGGTGATTAAAGCCAAATCAGCTTCATCAATGTTGCAGTGGTTTTTAAGAATTTCAAACACACTTTACAACATCATTTTAGGCTAGTCGCTTGTTATGTTGTATACGTAATGTCTTGAAGATTTCATAGACACCGATGAAAGGAGGGTAATAGGTGATCTACGCCCCAGTCAAGATTGAGCCACTTATATCGTGGCGATCATTTAAGAGAAAGTGACAGAAAAAAGAGTACCATCGCGAAATGGAAAACGGATTTGCGAGTGGGGTTCGAACCTTCACCCTTAGAAGCGCTGTGAGCCGGAAGCTGTCGGTTTATACCACTGATCTCACCGTGGCCCACAAACTATATGCATACAGGAACAAAAACATGGGTGAAAGAATCGGGATTGAAGCGATTAAACACCATTACTCCGGATACATACACTCCATTATAAAAAAAAAACCTGTCTGCCTCGCTTTGAGTTAATCCTTTGACTGGGGCGTAAAACACCATTTTTCCACCGACTCCTTCATCCCAGAACTGGCCGCCTCGATATAAGTGAAAAACTCGGGTTGGAGTTAAAATAATATTACTCTTGTTCATGTTGGATACAACTTTTGAATATCCAGCCGAGGGGCCTTATAGTTTCCTATATTATTGAAAATGTACTTAATAGGTATTTCTTTAAGGTTTAATTATTAATGACTAAATATGACTAGATGAACATCTCCAATAAAACCGATGCTACTTTTTGTTATTTTTTATGATCCACTTAACATTTGTCGTCACAACCCTTGCTCTTACTGATTGTTCTTTTTGTACTGCTAACTGAACGCATCTGTTACCGGTCATAAATGAAACACAAATCAACGCAAATGTCATCCATAGCACTGATAACAAAAGCAATTACATGTATGTGTAAAACAACAAAAGCAAGGTCGAGAAAAAAATAATAGAATGAACAATGGCAGTTGTGTGCAAAAAGGTCAGGTAATAGCAACAGACAAAAGTATTGATAGAAACAGCACCAGTTATGTGTTAAGAAACCAAGCCAAGGCCGGCCTTTAAGTAGCATCCGGCAATGGTTACAGCAACAGCTGTTTTTAGAGAAAATGGTATGGTCGGGTTAAAAAAAACAACAATGAGTAGCAACAACAACAACAACGCTGTGTTTTGAGCAATAACAACGCTGTGTCTAGAGCAACAACAATTCTGTGTCTAGAGCAACAACAACGCTGTGTCTAGAGCAACAACAACGCTGTGTCTAGAGCAACAACAACCCTGTGTCTAGAGCAACAACAACGCTGTGTCTAGAGCAACAACAACGCTGTGTCTAGAGCAACAACAACGCTGTGTCTAGAGTAACAACAACCCTGTGTCTAGAGCAACAACAACGCTGTGTCTAGAGCAACAACAACGCTGTGTCTAGAGCAACAACAAGCTGTGTCTAGAGTAACAACAACGCTGTGTCTAGAGCAACAACAACGCTGTGTCTAGAGTAACAACAACGCTGTGTCTAGAGCAACAGCAATTCTGTGTCTAGATTAACAACAACCCTGTGTCTAGAGCAACAACAACGCTGTGTCTAGAGCAACAACAACGCTGTGTCTAGAGTAACAACAACGCTGTGTCTAGAGCAACAACAACGCTGTGTCTAGAGCAACAACAACGCTGTGTCTAGAGCAACAACAACGCTGTGTCTAGAGCAACAACAACGCTGTGTTTTGAGCAACAACAACGATGTGTCTAGAGCAACAACAGCTCTTTGTTTAAAGCAACAACATTTCTGTGTTAATACAACAAAACAGGACCAACGCCAAACTAGCAAGACCAAATTTGCGTTAAATTCATAAATTAAGCCTTGTCGAATTAATTTCATAATAACTAATAAATTCTCTTTGGTTTCAAGCATTTCCAATGGTTAAATATTCTCGATTTTTTAAATTTCTATTTATTTATTTATTTATTTATTGCATGAAAGGATTGGCTCTCAATGTCGTCATAATATCATGGACAAGGCAAAGAGACATTTCGATTTCTACGCAATAACGATGTTTTTTAACTAGCTACGGATGTACGTGTGTATTGTCAATTAAATTGTTGTTTTGTTGTTTAAAAGTTCTATGAATTTAATTATATGGAATAAAAACAACTATCTTTATGTTATAAATTTTTAAATGCATAACCTACCACGGAAAGAGTTTTGAAAAATGGCTGTTTCTAATGTTAATACCATTTTTTAAATGTATTTTATGATTAAATTCATAAAATGGTATATGTCACTAAGTTTAGAAGACCGCTTTTCTAACTGAAAGTCGTTACCATGGCGACGTCAAATAATCAAATCCACAGAATACAGTGTACATTTTCAATTCAGGAGAAAATATACAAAAAAATAATAATAATTATAAAAAGCAAAATAGACCATTGTAATGAAAAATGGACCTTTTGAAGGCTATTTTTGCTGTTAATTGAAATTTTTGAAATTTTTATTAATGAAATGCGACTCTCCTTTGAAGCTCTTATAGAACACACGATCCATTTTATAAAGGATATTATTAATTCAATACAGATCTGTCGAAAGTTTAACAGTAAGATGAAAACGGATTTGTACCGATCCGCGAATCTCGGCTTTTCGTTACCAATATCTCGACAGCTGCTATTTATAACTCGAAAGTTTTTCGGACACTCTCTATCAAAAGTTCGACAATTCGATAGCCGAGCTTCGACTATTTGCTGTTAGCTCCATTGTTAAATTTTAGACAGGGCTGTACAGAAAGTACAAGAAAAGAGGAATATAAATTTTAATGTGAGTATATTGTTACGCATTAATATCGAAACTAACGTACAGTTCTGTCGAAATTTTAACACTACGCTAACAAAAAAAGTACCAAATAGGCAGCCTATTCCCCCCCCCCCCCCCCCCCCCCCCCCCCCCCCCCCCCCCCCCCCCCCCCCCCCCCCCCTTCGTTAGTTATATTTCGACTACATTTTTGCACTCGCCATCTATCAAAGGGGAATTTTTCATTCACTAGATATCTATAACTCGGCCCCCAAGCTTCGCGAAATCTATTCCCTAGCGCATTGTTAAACTTTCGACAGGTCTGTACGACACATTTCTTAAGAATAAGATTATGAAGTTATTTTTGATCAATTTTCCATTATTAAAATATAAAAGTACAAAAGTACAAAAATAACTAATATCGTTTGTAGTACCGGTATAATATTTTAAACATCAGCTAGCGAGCCTTTTAGCAAGATGTCAATAACCTTGAATGACCTTGATTTGGTGTCACTATAATAGAAAAACGGTATTGATCACGGAATATGCTGATCACGAATTTTGGCTAAAAAGGACAAAAACAAACCAACATATTTCATAGAACATCGTGTGTAGTATTATGTTTTTGAATCATCAGCTGGTAAGCCTTTGAGCACGTTCCCATTACCTTGAATGACCTTGATTTGGTGTCACTATAATAGAAAAAAAGGTATTGATCACGGAATATGCTGATCACGAATTTTGGCTAAAAAGGACAAAAACAAACCAACATATTTCATAGAATAACTACCATCGTGTGTAGTATTATGTTTTTGAATCCTTTGAGCATGTTCCCATTACCTTGAATGACCTTGATTCGGTGTCACTATAATAGAAAAAAAACAGTATTGATCACGGAATATGCTGATCACGAATTTCGGCTAAAAAGGACAAAAACAAACCCACTTATTTATAGAAAGTGAAAAAAGTAATGAAGATATCATAAAATCCTATAATGAAGCATGTCAATCATGTTTTATGATATCAATTTTTATATGTTTTTTTTCTAGCACTTTAGAGTGACATATTCATTTGTTAATTTTTTTATATAAATGTTTTTAGTATAAGAGTACAAACCTACATTTAATTAATGGATAAATGAGGCAACATATGTTTTGAAGTGAACAGGTAAAGAGATTTCTCAGATCTCACATATCGTGAAGGTCCATTGATGACAAAAGGTCACAATTGTCAATTGTTTAAACATAAAACTACTGTATTTCCTTAAATGGAGTGCATATGGTTTTTATTATTTATTTCTGTCAATTGAAAATATGTTTCCATTACAATATCAATCAAATGAATTTAAAACACACTGATCTAACAAAATTATATTTTAAATAAAAACATATTTATTCAGTTCTCCTGTATATAGAGGCATTTTGGAAAAATTGTGGAAATTATCATTGATAAAGTTTTAACAACAATTGGGTCTCAATCAAAGTTACATCAGGATATTTAAGGGCAGGTAGGTCATTGTTGTTTGGTGTTTTCCAGGTCTGATCATTATGAGTATTCCAACTATATGTTTAATTTTCCAAAAAAAAAAAAGAGAATTGGGCAATTCTAGATACATCTACTAAATATTCAAGTAGCAACATGTGGACAGCTTTGATGACAAAACGCCTAGATGCATGAATATGTTGAAACAAACGCTCCCACCGCGCCAACAAGAAGAAAATTGACGGCAAAATGCCTAAAGAAGTAATGGCGAACAGGGATAAATGCAAACTGACGAGGTTTAATGTCTAAATTTGGCTTGTCGTCCAATGTGCAGACTGCTAAAACTAAATGCAAATTGACGGGGCAAAATCACATCAAATGCAATAGGCCGCACCAAAAAGACAGCGATATGCGACAAAAAATGACTAGGGAAGCAATGGCGAACAACCATAAATTTCAACGTATCATTCCAAAAACCGCACCAAAAAAGACAGAAATGCACAACATTAGCGACAAAATGCCTAAAGAAGTAATGGTAAACACGCATAGATTATTACGGATCGTTCCAAAAAACCGCGCCAAAAAGACTGAACTGCACAACATTAGCCACAAAATGTCCGGAGAAGCAATGGCGAATCATTCCAAAATGTTGCGCCGACTAGACAGAAATATAAGACAAAAATGCCTTTAGAAGTACTGACAAACAATCATAAATTACAACGATTGATTCCAAAATAACACAACAACTAGACAAAATGGCTAGAGAAGAAACAGCAAACAATCATAAATTATGAAGAATCATTCCAAAACTTCCGCGTGAAAACAGAAATGCTCGTCATTGACGACAAAATGCCTAAAGAACCAATGACAAGCAATCATAAATTACATCGAATGGTTTCAAAATAACGCAACAACTAGACAAAATGCCTAGAGAAGAAACAGCAAGCAAGCATAAATTATGAAGAATCGGTCCAAACTTCCGCGCGAAAAAGACAGAAAGTACACCATTGACGACAAAATACCTAGACGGCTAAGTATATACATCGGTGTTTTCTGAAATAGTGCACCGCTACTAGGCAAGAGTCTGTTGCTTTGGGACATTGCATTTACGGTTCTTAGGGGTGGTCTGACACAGTAAGATATACATATATGTATATAAATGCTATAGACACGATGCCACGACGTTTCGTATCTTGCTTGCTTGCTATCATATCTAGTTTTGGGAAGTTAAAAAATTAGATTTCCACGTGTATTCGCTAAATGACCATTCATTTCATTGCACTGCCAATTGTGAGTGTCTCTCATCACCAAGGTTTGATTGGGGCTTAATACGACATTGCTCCATTCACCTCATTTTTGAGTGTAACCTGCACACCAAATACATATGCTTCTGGTAAAAAGACATGTTTCATGAAGTTAAAACACAGTAAGTACCCTTGATGTACGAAGTATATCACGCCTTTGCCTACCATTCTCTTGGTAAGCTCCCTAACTTTAACTCGGAGACTTTTTCTCAAGGTTAGAGAAAAGTTCCTTCCTGCATTGTAACAAAACATTACCCCCCCCCACCCCCACCCCACCCCCCGATCCAGTTATTCAAACCTCAGTTTGATCAGTCTGCTAGCAATTTAAAGAAAAGAAATCAACATAATATTCATTCTTTTAGATAAACAATATAAACAACAATAACTTCTAAATGGTTATATTTAATAACTATATGCACTCAAAATTTTCAAAAACACTTACTTATTTGCAAGATACTTATTTCATTAATGAAATATTTAAATCACCGGAGCTTCGAACAACAGGCCCAGGACAACTAACAGGAAATACATGTATACATTCCATTGCCCACGTCAGTCAGGCTAGTATTTTGTTGCTTTAGGATATTGATTTCGCGGTTAGGCGGTTAGTCGCGCCTTTTTTGACGCAATATCATATAAACATACATTTGTAATATAAATGGGATGGTAAAAAACGTATATGGGTGAATGAACACCACCGCATGTTTCCCTATCAACTTTAATTCTGTCTTCAGTGCCTGTCTAAGCTTCCGATATTTTTACAAAAAAAAAGAAATTGCAAGTAGGACACTATTTTTCAAAGTGGGGGACAATGTAACATTTCACAAAATCTGGCAAAACATACACAGACAACTGTCCAGAAAAACGAAATTCAGTAATTTATACATAAATGCACTGAAATATCTCAATCCAGCTAGACATACATTTAATTGCTTTAGGATACTTTTATCCCGGGGGGTTAACACATATTCATATCATACTATGTCTATGTCTGGGGGTTCTAGGCGAAGAAGTACCTCAACGTCTGCCAGTGAGTTTATTTTCTTCTTACTCTTTTCATTTATTGTTTGTGTTGTCTTTTCTAGTACCTTAATTATTCACGTCTATTTTTGCAATGCTCCATATGTCATAGGCGCAAAATGTATTTTTGCAGGTTTGTTTTTCAGGAATGACCACAAGATTGAACGATCTAGGTTTTGCGGTCAGATCATTATTCAAATTGTTTTGTTTTTTATTAATTACAAAGAATACTATTGTAAATTAAAAATTTCCACATTCTAAATGGCTTCCAACCACAATTAAGGGAACATATATCTCAATAATTCAATCATGTCCCAGGATAACCACAGATTTCCGGTTGATATCAATGAAAATTATGCCGATTCATTAAGAAATCCGAAATCCTAGGTTAACGATGATATTCCATTCATTTTATCTGTCCTGGACGCGATATTTTGATGGATAAGGTGTGTATTAATGACATTGATGGATATGCCAACTAATTAAACACTAACCTAAAATACAGACCTGTCGAAAATTGAACACTAAGATAACAAATTAGTAACGAATCGGAAGCTCAACTTGGCCCCTCGTTAGCTGTCTTATGGGCAGCTGCTATCTATCTCCCGGCAGCTTTTCGGCAACTGCTGTCTATTTCCTGACAGCTTTTCGGCAACTGTTGTCTTTTTCCTGGCAGCTTTTCGGCAACTGTTGTCTATTTCCTGGCAGCTTTTCGGCAACTGTTGTCTATTTCCTGACAGCTTTTCGGCAACTGTTGTCTTTTTCCTGGCAGCTTTTCGGCAACTGCTGTCTATTTCCTGACAGCTTTTTGGCAACTGCTGTCTATTTCCTGACAGCTTTTCGGCAACTGTTGTCTATTTCCTGACAGCTTTTTGGCAACTGCTGTCTATTTCCTGACAGCTTTTCGGCAACTGCTGTCTATTTCCTGACAGCTTTTCGGCAACTGTTGTCTATTTCCTGACAGCTTTTCGGCAACTGCTGTCTATTTCCTGACAGCTTTTCGGCAACTGTTGTCTATTTCCTGACAGCTTTTCGGCAACTGCTGTCTATCTCCTGACAGCTTTTCGGCAACTGCTGTCTATTTCCTGACAGCTTTTCGGCAACTATTGTCTATTTCCCGGCAGCTTTTCTGCAACTGCTGTCTATTTCCTGACAGCTTTTCGGCAACTATTGTCTATTTCCTGACAGCTTTTCGGCAACTATAGTCTATCTCCTGACAGCTTTTCGGCAACTGTTGTCTATCTCCTGGCAGCTTTTCGGCAACTGCTGTCTATTTCCTGACAGCTTTTCGGCAACTGTTGTCTATCTCCTGACAGCTTTTCGGCAACTGTTGTCTATCTCCTGACAGCTTTTCGGCAACTGCTGTCTATCTCCTGGCAACTTTTCGGCAACTGCTGTCTATCTCCTGGCAACTTTTCGGCAACTGCTGTCTATTTTCTGACAGCTTTTCGGCAACTGTTGTCTATTTCCTGGTAGCTTATCGGCCACTAGGCTTCAATATCTTGACCACTTAGCAACCAAGTTCGGCTCTAATTTGATATCCCAATGTTAAACTTTCAACAGGTCTATACAACAACTGTCACATTCTTTAACGGATCTAAAAGCTCATCAAAGTTTCCACAAACATTTTGGAGTGATATTTTGGCAATAAATCTCTCCCGTCCTGAATGCATTAAGGTAAAGTGTTCCTTTTAATATGGTATTGAGTGCAAAGGTATTTATAGATTGGAGTAGACATGTCCAGGTATTTTTACCTGGAGGTATAAGTAATAAATAAGTAAACAAACTAAAGCTAAGGAATGCTGATTGACATCGTGATTTTACCTGCAATTAACGAGTAAGACCTTTTGCGAGGTTCAATATATATATTAATTACAGTGATTTTTAACGGTCTGTATAAATTGCAAATGATTGTTGTTTTTGTATGTGCATGCTTTGCTCGAGGTTAAAAAAAATCAATTAATTACAGCGATTTAGTTTTTTACGGTCTATACAAATGGCAAATGATTAAACTATTCTTGTGTTTTATATGCATGTAACGAGCAAGACCTTTTCGTAACTATAAAGTTAAAAAAATAATTCCGACGATTTTAACGATCTGTACAAATTGCAAGTAATCAGACTATAGCTATTCCTGTGTTTTATATGCATGTAACGAGCAAGACATTTTCGTATGGAGTTCAAAATAAAAATTATTTTGGTGACTTTTAGCGGTCTGTGTAAATTGCAAATGATTAAGCTATTTTGTAGTTTACATGCAAGTAAGGAACATACCTTTCGTGAAGTTCAAAACAAAAATTAATAACTGAAATTTCTAACCGTCTGTATAAATTGCAAATGATTATTCTTGTATCTTGCAAGTAACGGGCAAGACCCTTTCTTGTGAAGTTCAAAATAAAAATTAAGTGCTGTGGTTTTTAATGGTCTGTATCAATTGCAAATAATTGTATTATATATGCAATTAACAAGCAAGACCTCTCGCGTGAATTTTAAAAAAATTAATTAAAGCGATATTTTAATGGTATGTATACATTGAAAATGATTAGGTTAGTTTTGTATTACACCAATTTGATATAAATATCCTTTAATCTTTACACTTAGTAACTTGTATTAGTTACTTATTTAAGTTAAGGTTTTACTTACTGATTTATTTATCAGTTGGCACTGCATGTTAATTAGATTCGCGTTTCACCTACTTGTCTGAACCTCTCCAGTCAATGTTTGATCTAGTCATATGGTTTGTTCTTTTTACCAGATGTTACTGCGTGTTAGTTAGATTCGCGTTTCACCTACTTGTCTGAACCTCTCCAGTCAATGTTTGATCTAGTCATATGGTTTGTTCTTTTTACCAGATGTCACTGCGTGTTAGTTAGATTCGCGTTTCACCTACTTGTCTGAACCTCTCCAGTCAATGTTTGATCTAGTCTTTTTATCAGTTGGCACTGCATGTTAATTAGATTCGCGTTTCACCTACTTGTCTGAACCTTTCTCATCCATGTTCTAGCAAGTCATATAGGTTGTTTTGTCTGTGTTTTGGTATTCATTTCTGAAGAATCCTCTTATTGAATTACTGGGTCGCACACAAGAGTTTTACAAAAGGATTCTCTTTAGCTTGTCAAAGAAGAAATTTGCCAAGCTACCATTATTGTATCCCAACCTTCGTTCTTTTTGCAACCTTTACTTGTACATGTGTTGTGTACATACATTTGCTAATGGTATCATTGAAAAGCATATATAATTGGCGTTCCATAGTTCCATGTTTTTTGCACACGTGGCGGGGAACCTACAATGTTGCTAGACAGGAGTACCTGGTGTACGTTCACGTGTTTAACCTAATTTGCAAGTTTTCAAAGTCTTTACAATGCCTTTGTGATTGTGATTCTGATTCGGACATGGACTGGAGTGGGTTTTTTTTTTTTAACATATAGTTGACCATTTGTTTATTTATTCCAATATTCAAAAAGCAGTAAAAAGAAAAAATATCTAGAAAACATCGAAGTATATACTACGAAAGCTTGTTAGTGCCATTTTGTAAAAAAGAAAAAATAATATTAAGTCGTTTAAACAAGATACTAAGTCGTTTAAACAAGATACTAAGTCGTTTAAACAAGATACTAAGTCGTTTAAACAAGATACTAACTCGTTTAAACGAGATGATTAAGTCGTTTAAACGAGATACTAACTCGTTTAAACAAGATACTAACTCGTTTAAACGAGATAATTAAGTCGTTTAAACGAGATACTTAGTCGTTTAAACGAGATAATTAAGTCGTTTAAACAAGATACTAAGTCTAAGTCGTTTAAACAAGATACTAAGTCGTTTAAACAAGATACTAAGTCGTTTAAACGAGATACTAAGTCGTTTAAACGAGATAATTAACTCGTTTAAACGAGATACTAAGTCGTTTAAACAAGATACTAAGTCGTTTAAACAAGATACTAAGTCGTTTAAACGAGATAATTAAGTCGTTTAAACAAGATACTAAGTCGTTTAAACAAGATACTAACTCGTTTAAACAAGATACTAACTCGTTTAAACGAGATAATTAAGTCGTTTAAACAAGATACTAAGTCGTTTAAACGAGATACTAACTCGTTTAAACAAGATACTAACTCGTTTAAACGAGATAATTAAGTCGTTTAAACGAGATACTAACTCGTTTAAACGAGATACTAAGTCGTTTAAACGAGATACTAATTCGTTTAAACAAGATAATTAAGTCGTTTAAACGAGATACTAATTCGTTTAAACAAGATATTAAGTCGTTTAAACAAGATATTAAGTCGTTTAAACAAGATACTAAGTCGTTTAAACAAGATACTAAGGTCAGGGTCACAGAGGGTTACGATGCCACAAAGTGAAATGTGATGTTGGGTGTCACTAGGTCTAATGTAAAGGTCACAAACATCATTTGCTTTTACTTTCATAATTTTGATACCTGTTTGACACAAAGGTGAAATAATTCGATTTGATTTCCCGTCCGTCCGTCCGTTCGTCCGTACACTGTTCTGTTTGTCCGTCGCATATAGTGTTGATGACATAAAGAAGGGGTTATAAAATGCTTTGCACCAGCATTCACTTCACAATGAACTTGCACGGATAGCAAGACGACATTGAGTTTTGTGGATTATCATAAAATAAAGTGATTGTGCTGTTGCTGTATGGAACGTAACTCCTGATAACCAAAACTTGTGTGTAAGACCTGGATTGTTATCTCGGGTATACAAGGTTACAGTGCTAGCTGGTGTTTATATGTTTTCGCGGTAAAGTGCATACAAGTCCTAACAAGTACTAACGGTGTCTGACCAAGACTTGAAAATGTTTAGTGGTTGTTCTTTTGCCATGCACTCGGAATGTAGAAATCAAAAATTACGGTGTCGAAGTAGACCGTAAAAACCGAAGGAGACCTAAAAAACAGATGACCCGTGTCACGGCAGGCGGGGCATGTCATTAAACACATTCTCTGTGCATTGTCTTGAGCACCCTGCAATGGTAAACATTACTACCAGATGATCAATAGCTGGTGACGTCGCAATATAAGTGAAATATTCTTGACCTAATTTTCCTTTGTATTGATATCATTATGTATGCAGTGTGGGGTTTAGGTATACGAGGGGGTACGAACATACGAGGGGAAGGAACAGCGTATTCAGCCAAGTGAAACACACAACATTCCACCATTTTAAACATATCAAGTTTATTTGTCTCAATATATTTGTGTAATTCTCAAAAGCATTCAAAGTTGGTGACCATCAATCAATGATGGAAAATCAAAATGTTGAGTTTAGGGCAGTAATAAAGTTCCTCACAATATAGGGATCAAATGCTAAAGAATTCACCGGCGAATGGCGTACGGTGACAGTGGTCCTGCCCAAATAGTCGGCTGAATTTACACTGAAAGATGACCCACGGTAAGGTCGGCCAGCTGATGTCATCACAAAGGAAATTGTCACGTCTGTGGAGACCCTCATCATGAATGATCGTCGAATTAGGATTGATGACATAGCTACATGTAGGGAGTGTGACATTTCACATGGAAGTGTATACACGGTTATCCACGAGCATCTTGGGATGTCAAAGTATCCACAAGATGGGTCCCCAGAATTAATGTGAAGGATCGCTTCAAAAGACTCCAGTCAAGTCGGGAGCTTCTTTGCTTTTATAATGATAACCCGGAGAGCTTCCATTTACGTTTAGTAACTGGTGATGAAACATGGATTCATCATTGGGACACAGAAACCCAAAAAAGAGTCCATGCAATGGAAGCACCCTGGCTCAATCCCACCAAAGAAATTCAAAACCCAATCATCAGCTGGCAAAGTCATGGCCACTGTGTTTTGGGATTCTTAGGGTGTTCTGTTAATAAATTATAAACCTGCTGGAATCTCTATCACTGGGGCTTACTATGCTGATCTAATGAATCAGCTGAAAGCTGCTATTAAATTGAAAAGGAGGGGAAAGTTGAGCCGAGGGGTATTGCTTCTTCACGACAATGACCCTGTGCACAAGTCAAGGATTGCACAAGCAGAAGTTCGAACAACGTAATAACCCACCTACAGTCCCGATTTGGCACCCAGTGATTATTTCCTATTTAGAAATTTAAAATCTCATTTACGGGGAATCAGATTTGCTGATGATGATGTACTTAAGCCTCTCGCAGAGGCATAGTTTCAGGACCAAACCGAAGACTTCTATTTTAAAGGTATAGACAGTCTGAAAGAAAAGTGGGCTAAGTGCATTGGGGACTGTATTGAAAAAATAATAATAAAATGTATGGTTTGCTGCAACAATATATACCCCGTTCTATGAACTTTTTGACCTCCTCTCGTATCCGTACGTATTTGTCACACGTGTGTGAAGAATTCGTACAAATCTTTCACACGTGTGACGTATTCGTACGTGCGTACGTGCGACATCTGCGGTTCAACAACGCTCGAAACAATTTCAAACTTCTGAAGTTTAATTCTATTAAGGATTGAAATTGAAGTACATTTTTGAATGTGAAAAAATTGGAGTGCATTTTTCAATTTGGGAAAGGGCGGATACTTTTTATTGAGATCTTACATTTTTCCTAATACTTTACACTTTGTTAAATTATCATTATTTTTAAAAGCGGAAGGTTGTGAGAGTTTTAATCCCTTTCGGTTCATGTACAATGTATAAGACCGAATCTTTGAGATACGGCTTTCTTCACGAGATAGAGAATCGACTATGGGGTTCAACCAGTATAACGATAATGGGGAGAGGCATGCTTGTCCGCGGCATACTGACTCAGTGAGCTAGCACTTTAAAGTTGTCATGAGTGTACATTTGTGACCAACATTTACTACATTTGTGACCAAATACTACATTTGTGGTTCGTTACTACATAATATGTGACACTATTTTGTTCCATTTGTGTCAGTTACTACATTTGTTGCAGTTCCTCAAAATAGGGGTCCCACTGTGTGCGCTAGTACAAGACAGGCTGCAATACACACTCGTATACCTCAAGGTTATACGAACCTGCTCTCATATCATTGATCTTTGGAGATGATTAAACTTGATTTCTTTTTCGGAGAGCAACAAGATATCTAAGACGATGTTAAGCAACACGCATGTGAACA
Organism: Anadara kagoshimensis; assembly: GCA_021292105.1. Classification (NCBI taxonomy): domain Eukaryota; kingdom Metazoa; phylum Mollusca; class Bivalvia; order Arcoida; family Arcidae; genus Anadara; species Anadara kagoshimensis. Next base: position 28,149,750 of record CM037862.1, read on the forward strand.
CAATATGGACCCTTTAGTGACAAAATGGCTAAAAGTAACAGTCTGCACTCGTCGGCAAATATCCTTTCGCACTCGGTATTTAGAAATGAGTCACGGGGTCCCGGCTTCGGAAGAGACTTTAAAAACCGATGTCTGGTATCACAGGCGTGTCACGTTAAAGAACCCTGCCTGCATATTGCTCTGAGCGCACTGCAAAGGTCAAAACTGCTACTTATAGCTGATGACGTCTAGATATAAGTGAAATATTATTGACTCATTCAATCAATCAATCAATCAATCGTGAACAAATAAAAACCGCATGTTGTTTGTTAATAAAGTCATGTTGCACTATGACTAGTTCAGCTAAGGGACAGTTGTGAAATTTCGTGAATAATTTTATTTGGTAATGCCAAGAAGACTATTTGTCTGGAGCCCCACTTTTTGGACTTCATTTGGCGTCAAAATTGTCAACGTCTACTGAAGTCCGGACTTCGTTAGGAATTGCTACATGCCCGTTCTTTTTCCTTGACCGTGCTTTACTGTGATATCATACGGAATGTATGGTGGCTAATGTAATTGTCTCGTTATAAAATCATGATGTATTATCTTGTTTAAACGACTTAATTATCTTGTTTAAACGACTTAGTATCTCGTTTAAACGAGTTAGTATCTTGTTTAAACGAATTAGTATCTTGTTTAAACGACTTAATTATCTCGTTTAAACGACTTAGTACCTTGTTTAAACGAGTTAGTATCTCGTTTAAACGACTTAATTATCTCGTTTAAACGACTTAGTATCTCGTTTAAACGACTTAGTATCTCGTTTAAACGAGTTAGTATCTTGTTTAAACGAATTAGTATCTTGTTTAAACGACTTAATTATCTCGTTTAAACGACTTAGTATCTCGTTTAAACGACTTAATTATCTCGTTTAAACGACTTAGTATCTCGTTTAAACGAGTTAGTATCTTGTTTAAACGACTTAGTATCTCGTTTAAACGACTTAAATATCTCGTTTAAACGACTTAGTATCTCGTTTAAACGACTTAGTATCTCGTTTAAACGAGTTAGTATCTTGTTTAAACGAATTAGTATCTTGTTTAAACGACTTAATTATCTCGTTTAAACGACTTAGTATCTCGTTTAAACGAGTTAGTATCTTGTTTAAACGAGTTAGTATCTCGTTTAAACGACTTAGTATCTTGTTTTAACGACTTAATCATCTCGTTTCAACGAGTTAGTATCTCGTTTAAACGACTTAGTATCTTGTTTTAACGACTTAATTATCTCGTTTAAACGACTTAGTATCTCGTTTAAACGACTTAATTATCTCGTTTAAACGAGTTAGTATCTTGTTTAAACGAGTTAGTATCTCGTTTAAACGACTTAATCATCTCGTTTAAACGAGTTAGTATCTTGTTTAAACGAGTTAGTATCTCGTTTAAACGACTTAGTATCTTGTTTAAACGACTTAGTATCTTGTTTAAACGACTTAATATTTTTTTTCTTTTTTACAAAATGGCACTAATAAGCTTTCGTAATATACCACTTTACACTCCTTGACATTTGACTTATCTTAATTGCATTCATTAAACCAACATATTATAGGTCCGAGGAGTGTATGGTAAGGGTAGACTGTCCTAGGGGTGGATGTTTACTTTACTGATACTATAAACAGGAAATGATGAGTGTCCTATTCTATTGATGTAAGTAAACTCTTTATATATATCGGCAAACAACATTGACCTGTTCGCTTAACCTTTGATTTAAATATTCATTATGGGCGAGTTAATTGAAGATCACACGTGTATAATTCGTGTATATGATCATATATACTCACCATGGGCAATGAGTATTTGTAATACCACCCATGTATTGAGTGGGTTGTCCCATATGAAAAATCCTAATGAAAGGTCAAGCGGACAGGTCAATGTTGTTTACATATACATATTTCCCTTAGTACCCAGTCACGATTTTATTCATTCAATATTTATTTATCACTAGTTGTAAAATAAGTAGGATGGTCGAGGACCGTCTAATAGTACTAATTGTGCGAGTTTAGAGCTCTTCAACGGCAATGTTAATAGGCCACAAGAAATAATTTGCAGTGGTATAACAAGCTATCCAAATTTGGGCTTTTGTTTGTTTGCGTGTTTCTATCATTTGCTGGTGTTAAATTGCGGCTTTTTTTTAAATTAGTTACGTTGGTGCTTCTTGTTTTTTTTTTGTTTGCACGCATCTGCCATTTGCCTGTATTGTGTCGTGTTCTTGCTATTGGTTGTGTTGGCTATTCTTGGTTTGTTTGTTTGTTTGTTTGTTTGTTTGTTTGTTTGTTTGTTTGTTTGTTGGTTTGTTTGTTTGTTTGTTTGTTTGTTTGTTTGTTTGTTTGTTAGCTTCTACCATTTGCTTGTATTGTGTCGTGTTCTTGCAATTGGTTGCCATTGTTGTTGCAGCTACAATTTAAACGGTCAACAGGGATTTAATTTTGAAACACAAATAACGAAAAACTTATTTAACTTTGGGATTGAAAAAATACTGTTCAAATATTTGGTTTTTGCTAAAAAAAAACCAATGAATTCTAGATAGCAAAAATCACCTGATATCTAACAAAAGCCTTATACGACAGAAACATGCACTTACCTAAATCTTAAAACCTTTGACATATAAATTTTATTAGAATATTTTGACATTTTCAAATGCTGAAATAAGCGAGTTTGTTTGGAACAATAAAACTATGATAACATTTAGAAATGTTTTCTTAAAAAAGTGCGTAGTTCCAAAAGTAGGTTCACGGTGTCATGACCCGAACCAGAATGGACTCGAGCTTTAAATAACTTTATTTATTGGTCTGTATGTTGTCCCATAAACAGTCATGGTAGTACTACCTGTAACTAGTTTTACCCTTTAAGTAGATATAGCTGTTATAAAGCAATTACTGAGACATATATAGCCTGATATCGCCCAAAGATACGACTATTTTAGTCTCAAGAATTTTGGTCAGGCTAAATATAGAAAGCTGTCTACATTTATGGAATTCTTATGTTAAAATTGAAATTTATTGTTCTAGGTTAAGAGTGTTTCATTGACTATCAATAGTTTTTATCGTTGGTAAGTTTATACTCAGAAAGATGTATTGAAATAACTGAAGGGTCATGCTCCTGACCTCCTGGTAGCCTTTGTTAAATCTATAAATGTAGCAATTTCATGTCGGACTGTTGTTGTTGTTTTTTTTCTGTACAGGGATGGATCTATTCATATTAATAATAATAACAATACACCAACAACATTTGATAAGCAGGTGTCGCTAAGAGTTTCATTAAATAAACAGCAATATTTTGTCACCAATGGGATCTTTTTTAAGCTTTGGTACAAGAGAATAATAATAATACATTTAATAATAATCAAACATATAATAATAATTATAATAATGAAGCAACTCAACAAAAATATAGCTTAAACACGCAAGACTGTCAAAATGTCAATAAATAGCCATATCTACCTCTCTATAGTTAAAATTAGGCCGTCATCACAGTATTATTGATAAGTTTGATGTTTCTGTGTCCAAGATTGCCCTGGATATATTGGGCGTCTCATATGGTTCCATGTTCCTTTCACACAATTTTGATTACACACGTGGCGGGTGTAGATAGCTAAACAGGAAGTACTTACCCTTCCGGAGCACCCGGCATCACTTCCCTGGTGGAAGTTCACGTGTCTAACCTAACTTGTCAGTTCCAAAGTTTTTACTTTGCTTCTGGATTGTGATTCGGACATGGATTAGTATGTTTGTTTTTTATTATAAGGATTGCAGAATGCGTTATAACGCCATGGTTAGAAAAATCGCAAAACTTCTTTTTAAGCCATAATTTTATTATAACACACTTCCTTATAACCAGAGTCTACTATGGTAATAAAGATGATAAGGCAAGGATGATTTTTGTTGTTGTTTCTCCATGTTTGGTCTGGCGATTACAAATTATATGATATTTTAGTTATAACCTTTTATTGAGACTCAGGTCCAGCATATCAGTTCAAGTAGTTCCAGGGCAGAAACTTAACTATTTTGAGTTAGGGGACCAATTCACTCCAGATAAGAAGTTATAATAGTAATAAATAGGTAAAATGTGTAAAAAAAAAAAAAAAAAAATAGGGGCCCAGACTGATTTTTAAGAGCCATTGGCTACTGGGCCCCTGCTAATTTTCATCCCCGAGTCCTACTCTGAATTCGCACATTTCGTTGTGACGTTTTATTGTTTGGTCTGGACGTTATAAAATAATAGTCCCTTAGTACAGTGTTACCACTCTCTTAGGGCATGATAGGAATAATGTATTTTATATATATTCACTGTTTCACCTTGTCTTATACCTAGCTGCATAATGAACAAAGATTTTGATTAATGTGAAATGTCCTTGTTATTTATTCTGATATTTTATGAGTTTACTTAAACTTAACCAGGAAATAAATACCTGACAAATGGCTAAACACGTGGAGGACACATTCTAAAATCTGATGAAATTCTAATATTTTGCAGTGCATTTAGATATAAAATGAATTATGTTTGTGCATATAATTAATTAAATATTCCAGAAAATGTGCATACCAGTATGAGTCATCTTTTTGCTGATTAAAATTCCCACGACATATGTTAATTAAAAATAATGTAGAGCATAAAATGGTTCAGTATTCTGTTTGTTTTGTGTGCATACGTGGCTTTCATATTCAGAACAAAAAAAAACTCAAAAATTTCATTTTTAATTCCAGTACAGAAGAATTCGCTTTTTTGTCTTTATGAACTGGTTTTAATGTAGAGCATAAAATGTTTTTTTCTGTTTGTTTTGTGTGCATACGTGGCTTACAAACTCAGAGCAAAAATGTTTAATACCAGTAAAAGAGAATTCGCTTTTTTGTCCATATGAACTGAGTTTTATGTAGAGCATAAAATGTTTTTCTGTTTATTTTGTGTGCATACGTGGCTTACATATACAGAACAAAAAACTCAAAAAATTTATTTTTTGTTTTTTTATTTATTTATTTTGTTTGTTTTGTGTGCATACGTGGCTTACAAACTCAGAGCAAAAATGTTTAATACCAGTAAAAGAGAATTCGCTTTTTTGTCCATATGAACTGAGTTTTATGTAGAGCATAAAATGTTTTTCTGTTTATTTTGTGTGCATACGTGGCTTACATATACAGAACAAAAAACTCAAAAAATTTATTTTTAATACCAGTACTGAAGAATTTGCCTTTTTTTTGTCTATATGAGCTGGTTTTTATGTAGAGCATAAAATGTTTTTTCTTTTTGTTTTGTATGCATATATACGTGTCTTGCATATACAGAACAAACAAAAAACTCAAAAATCTTATTTTTAATACCAGTACTGAAGAATTCGCTTTTTTGTCCTTATGAACTTGTTTTAATGTAGAGCATAGAATGTTTTTCTGTTTGTTTTGTATGCATACGTGGCTTACATATTCAGAACAAAAATGTTATTTTTAATACCAGTAAAAGAAAATTCGCGTTTTTGTCTATATGAACTGATTTACATATCATTTTATGAACCATTACGTCTCTAATATTAAAATAATCCGTGGCATTGGACACCAACGTGATCTTAAAAACATAACCAATAAAAAACCAATGGACACTGTCTGTCATTATCAAATTAATTAAAATACATGTAAGTATTTAGATTGTCTAGTGTCATATACCATTTTTTTAAATTTAATCATAAAATACATTCAAAAAAATGGTATATGACAATTTTTTGAATGTATTTTATGATTAAATTCAAAAAATGGTATATGACATCTAGCAATGATATTAAAATTAACATTAATTTAGCACATGTCACATTGTAGATCACTTATTTTTCGCGAGTAGAAAATTTCGCGTCAAGACCATCTTGTCCTTAATCGCGAATAATATATTAGAATTCGAGTTTGGAATCTTATTGAATACAAATGTCAACATATAAATATCCTTTAAATGGAAATATTCGCGTGATATTTTAATTCGCGAATTAACGCGAAAATAAATCTCTCGCGAAATAAAAGTTATCTATCTTAAAGTTCACAAGTCACCATACCTGCCAAAAGGAAACCTGTGAGAATTTCAAACTATATTAATGATCTCTCAATTGGTCAATCGTCAAAAAGAAACTTCTGTTTGAAAACTTTAGGGAAACCCTTGTTTCTAAGATATGTAGAGTGGCGGGTGAAGATAGCTAAAATGGAGGTGCTTACCATTTCGGAGCACACGGCCTCACTTCCTTGGTGGCAGTTCACGTGTCTAACCTAACTTGCCAGTTCCAAAGTTTTGACCTTGTTTCTGAATTGTGATTCGGACATGGATTTGTATGTTTGTTTATGATATGTACAGTCAAGCCTGTCTATAAAAGCCACCGATAGGGAACCAGTAAAAGTGGCCTTTATGGGCAGGTGACCTTTTATACAGGTTCAAATAATATGAATAAGGAACAATTGGGATACATTTCTACTGGTCTTTATAAGCAGGTGGCCCTTATATAGAGATGGCCTTTAAGACAGGTTGGACTATATAGTTTATATTATAAATTGAAATCTACGTGTAGGATATAAAAACTTTCTCATAAGGGATGAAATCGCTAGAATAAATGCAAATCATTTGAGATATTTATTTTAGTCCAGTTTTTAACTTACATGTATAATATGTGACAGTTTTTACTGACACATGAGCATTTTAGTGCATTATATACATGACGGAAACTGCATTGTTAAACAATCTTACGTCTCTTGATTAAAATTACCCTTTATGTTCAAAGTCAAATAAATGTTCGTCGGAATGCGAAGACTATCAATGCAGAGTCAACATATGCTTAATTAGATGATAAGGAAAACGAAAAAATAATAAACACATGCATGCAATTGCATGTGCAAAAAAATAAACACATGCATGCAATTGCATGTGCATAGGAGTGCTGACTTAATTGCAAACTTGGTCATAAATGCACCAGACCAATTAATTAAGAACTTTAATCAAAGGCATATCCCAAATGGCATTTATACGAAATATTCGCACGTAAAGGGCTGACAATACTGATACATTTGTAGGCAATTTGGCTGAAATTAACAACTCTGGAGTTGCACCGTGATGTTATTTCAGTGAATTATTCAAAATTCAACTAACATAATGTTAAATATGTTTGAAAATTTAAAACTGCAAAAGCACACCAAAATCCAATTTTATAAATTATTCAAAATTCAAAGCACACACTGGGCCATTTACACTCAGCGTTTTCGAGATAGGCATCATACAACCCTTGGAATCTCTATCCCGTGTTTTCGTTTCTTATATACATAAATAAAAAGTCTGGATAAGATCAACTCAAGGGGAATAAAAAGGTGCCAAATATTTGTTTTATTGACCATAATCATGTTATTGAAACATCATTTTATAAAATCAAGTACATCTAAACCGAATTTCCTTTATGGAAGGTGAATGCAAAATTTCTGAGTGACTCGCTACGTTCTCTATTTGGAATTCATTTGTTTAGGAGGTACATTGACGGCCGGTACAAAGATGAAGTCTCCGAATAGGCGTTCAAGCTTGCGTTTTGTGATTTAAGATAGAAAATGAACAAGTCTTAAAGGCTTCGTATGGTATCCGCTTCATCAAGGCATATATTGACTGACTGTTAGATTAAAATGGTAGAGGAAACAGGAACGCCTAAAAAAACAACCGATCTTCTTCAAGCAAAATCAGAAACCGTTTTTTCAACACCAAGGTTTACACGAATATAACCCGAGGCTAAAGTCGAGAGACACTAGGTTTTGAGGCAATCCATGAATAAAACAAAATTTAACCACGTGCTCGTGTATGGAGATATTTTACGCTTCGTACCCGCGTTAGCACAGATTTAGAGACTAAACAAAATTTGTTTACCTTGACAACCAAAGCGATAGCTAGCATTAAAATGCATTGTCACGTTTGTAAGAAGTTGTTTACGGCAAACACGTTTGTTTATGTGCTTCGTAAAAAGTTGACACAATAAAAAAAGAAAGACAATAACACGGTTTCATATAATTTAATAATCTATTTCCACAAAAACAATTAACAATGCTGATCATATTAAATGACTTTATTCTGGAATGACATTTACAGTCTCCTAAACAATAGCACAGTACAGACCTGTCGAAAGTTTAACACAAAGCTAACGAATTGGTGCCGACCCGACGACTTATGTTGTGTCCTCGTTAGCTATATCTCGACAGCAATAATATTAATCAAGGTAGCTGTAATATATCTATCGACAGTTTTTCTGTTACTTTGTTACTCGATTGTCGATCTTCGACTTGCATTCGTTAGCAGGCCGCGTTGGCATAATGGATAAAGCGTCAGTCTTCAAATCCATGGTTTCTCACCGCTGTGAGTTCAAGTCTCGCTCAGAACACACGTGGTAAAATGAATTTTGCTTGTTCTTGGCCTTTACTGGTTCACCTGGTATCAGTATAATAGACTGGGGGAGTGGTACGCTTGTCTGCGACGTACTGACTCTGTGAGCTAGCACACGGCAAACCAAACAACCATTTCTTTTTATTTTTCCCTATTTACATTTTTTTCTGTTTTTATATTAATGTGAATCAAACCATTTATTTCTTAATTGTTTTGTTTATGAAACATTTAAAAATCACAACGTTTGTCATTGCAACATTCAACCAACCAACCAATCGCATTTGCTAGTTCAGTGTTAAAATTTCGACAGATCTGTACCGTATATTGTCACAATGAAACAGATAATACATATAAAGGTAATGTATTTATATTTTAGTATAACCTTGATTTTATTTAATTTCTCTTTTTTTAAATTATTTTTCTTTTTTTATCTTATTTTATTTATTGTCTTGACGAGAGCCAAATCATTCGTTTTGTTTTTCCTTGTTTTTTCTATTTTTATTTCTATTTATTTTTTCCCTATTTACATTTTTTCTTGTTTTTATATTGATGTGAATCAAACCATTTATTTCTTTATTGTTTTGTTTATCAAACATTTAAAAATCACAACGTTTGTCATTGTTTATTTCAACATTTAATGGCGATACACTCGACGTGCTTTCATGATTAGATAAATTGAACTCAAAGACCAGCTTACAGGAGTCAATAAAATCGACGAACTTTAGAGACAGGAAAAAACAAAAGAATAAAAATTATTGATAAGACAGTGCTGTTAGTGCATAAGAATGTGCAGTATATACAGATATGTCGAAACTCTAACACCAAGTTTACGAATAACTTCCAAATCGAAAGCTCATCGCGGCTATTTATTAGCTGTTTCCGGCAGCTGTTATCTATCTCTCGATGCGGCTTTTCGGTTCAAGGCTATCCCTATCTCGGGCAATCGGCAGTCCAGTTTCAAATCCTTTCGCTGGCTCTAATGATGTAAAACTTTCTATAGGTCTGTGCTGTAAATGGGCTTCAAGAATGGTGTGATCATAAGAATCGATCACTAAGTGCTTTGATTGATTTTTACAAATTAATGTTTTAAAGATATCTATACTCTAATGTTAAACAATTTATTGCCTCCTATCGGAAAATGCAGAAATACTAACGTTGTTTCTCAATATCATTTTGATATAAATCAATTTGTGAACAAGCTAAATGGTTTCCTTTTTTAATGAATTGATTGCAAGTTAAACGTTCAACAAAACATTATATTTTAGCATTTATTTTGACGATTTTTTAATCTTACATTTATGTAAGCTTAAAAGTTTTATGGGCGTCATCACAATATGGTTTAGTATGATGTCTCTGTATCCAAACTAACCCCGGATGTATTTGACGTCCCATAGTTTGAACATGTTAATTTAATTCTCAATTTCAATTTTACACTGTGACGTGGCGGGTTATATAGCTAGCTAAACAGAAGTTGCTTACCGGAGCACCCGATCTCACTTCCCTAGTGGAAGATCACATGATTGACTTAATTTACCGTTTTGAAAGTTTTTACTTTACTTTGGGATTGTGATTTGACACGGAACGGTATCTTTGTTTTTGACCATGTCAAATGATGAGAAATGCAAGCTTCTTGAACGTTTAAAGTATATTGGGGGTGGGGATTACCGGTTTTTTAATTTTCCCGCATTTGGTTTCATTATTTGTTTATTTTTCATGAGCATTACACAGTGCTAATGAGAGGATACTGCTTAGAACAACAGAAAAAAATCTTTCGTGTGTTGCTTGAAATATTTTAATACCATGTTCAAATAAATTTATTGTCCTTATTTTCAGACCTAGGGATTATCTAAGGTGTTTTCCAGACAAAATACTCACGAATGCTGACGAAAATACTCACAGATACTGACGAAAATACTCACGAATACAGACAAAAATACCCACGTAATTTGGACACATGTCACGTTAAATCGATCAACATCTGAATCTGACACTTGTTATAATTACGTACGTTCGTGTTTCAAATTCGTTATTATAAATATCTTGATTAATTTTACCATATTTGGACATAATTCTTAACAAAACTGTATCATAAAACAAATCGTGTGTTACGTCACAGCAATGTTTGTCACCGTTGTTTGTCTAGAATCTATATTTAGAATAATCCGCCTCAAAGCAGAATCTGTTACGTCACAGCTTTGATTTTCCGATGAAATAAACATCGTATATTGATTACGACTACGGGTTCAGAGTTGTAGTACGTCAAATAGATGAGTTGAAGATATGATTATCACTGTAAGACGTTAATCTCATAACACATGTATCGTTTTCAGATAAATTGCTTCAGATAGTGTCCTATTTACACTCGTACTTCAGTCTTCAAAATCAATAGAATTGTAGTGTGTGTAACGGAAAAATAAAAAAATATACTATTTTCACTGAAAAACTTAAATTTCAAAATGCCTGCATGTACCATCTTCACATAAACGAGGATGATGCCATATTTTCACTCACAATTCACATGATGCCCTATTTCCACTCACACTTCACATGATGCCTTATTTTCACTCACACTTAACATGATGCCCTATTTTCACTCACATTTCACATGATGCCCTGTTTCCACTCACACTTCACGCATGGTGCCTTATTTTCACTCGCACCACATGATGCCCTATTTTCACTCACACTTAACATGATGTCATATTTTCACTCACACTTCACATGATGCCTTATTTTCACTCACATTCACATGATGCCCTGTTTCCACTCACTCTTCACTGTGACGTGATGACTTATTTTTATTCACATTTCACATAATGCCCTATTTTCACTCACACTTCACATGATGCCATGATGCCTATTTCCACTCACACTTCACTGTGACATGATGACCTATTTTTATTCACACTTCACATGATGCCTTATTTTCACTCACATTCACATGATGCCCTGTTTCCACTCACACTTCACTGTGACATGATGACCTATTTTTATTCACACTTCACATGATGGCCCTATTTAACTCAAAATCAATTGGATTTGTAATCTAGTAATAAAAAAAATATAATTTACAGATGTTTTGTGTTTTCTCTACAGAATGATCAAAAATAAGACAAAATTAACTCAAGAATATTGAGCAATACGTTAGCATTTTAAACATAGAACCAAGTGAAATGATGCGTTATTTACTGTACAGTACTGCCGAAAGTTTAACGTGGAACCAACGGAAACGAGTCGAATCTCTGCTTGCCAGATTTTGACAGCTAATGACACAAAAGCTACCGAGAGATAGATAGCAGCTGCCATATAGCTGTTTAGATATAGCTAACGAGAGGATGAGATGAAGCCAATTCTGCACTTATGTTGTTATCTTAGATTATAACTTTCGAAGCCAATTCGACACTAATTCGTCAGCTTAGTGTTTAATTTTCGACTGTAGTGTGTATGTAAAAATAATATTATTAATAACTTTCGATATTGTTTAGGAAGCGATATTCGATCTCGTGTATAACATTTACATACCAAATCTAAGATCAATTTTCATGTCTGTACAATACAGACCTGTCGAAAGTTTAACACCAAGCTAAAGAATCATCAGATATCGAATTGGCAGGTCATCTCTTTCCTTAGTTACGTATAGCGACAGCTATGTTACGCCACATAGCGGTGTTGCCGCATAAACGCGCCCGACACGTCTATGCGGGGAATTTCAACGCATAAAGAGGTCGGCCACGTTTATGCGGCGGCGTTCAACGCATAAAGATGTGGTGCTTATATGCGGCGCGAGGCTGCCTTTTTGACGCATAAAGAGGACTCATTTTAATAACTTAGTGTGAATTTTAAAAAGAGCTAATATCTAGAAAAATACGATGGTGGTGACATTAATTATGACGATGACAATTGACTGTAATGTTGATGAGCGTTAAATTGTGATTTTGGCAGAATTTCGGCTATTGCTTTAATAATAATATAATAATAATAATAATGATATTAATAATAATAATGATAATGATGATCACGATGATAGTGATGGTGGTGTTTTTTAATGAAGGTGTTAATGATGATGGTGTAGGTGATGAGAGTAAATGTTTTCTTTATGCGGCGGAATGTAGCCTTTTTGCCGCATTAAAGCGTTCTCTATATGCGTTGAAATTCCCCACATAGACGTGTTGGAACACGTTTATGCGGCAACACCGCTATGTGGCGTAACACAGCTACTTTCTTTATCGGTGCAACTTTTAAGTCACTAGCAATGGACCTCGATCATTTGACAGCCGAGCTCCCAGTTCTTTTTGTTAGCTCAGTGTTAAACTTTCGACAGGTATGTACTGTAGCTTGATACTGTTCTCATTTCAGGATAATCCTAGAATCATTAAAACGGGAATTATTCCGTTACAACTTTGTCGTAAAATAAAAATTAAATACGTTTCTTTTTCTGAAAATGATACTGATTTATAGAGGTTCTGTGTGTTCAAAAACATCCGTCTTAAGTAGAATGACATTGCTCTATTTCCAAGATAATCGTAAAAATAGAAAAAATATCCAATACACTACAACATTATTTTTATATAACAGAAATTGGGTATATTCACAGAACATCCTTCTAAGGTTGCTATTGTATGCGCTTTAGGATAAACAATTCAATGTAAATTATTAACAAGTCGGTTTTTTCTCGAAGTTTTTGCACAGTTGGTATTGGTTTGGTTATACACGTAGGTTGTGTTTAGAATCTAAACATATATAGTATATATAAGCTAGCAATTCGTGTTTCAGCTGAGAAAAATGCGGAAAATACTAAGATTAAAATAAATTAAAATGTGAAAAGATGTGACGGTGCGAACTGTCAGCCAAGACCCATCGCTTGTTACACTGAGCTACCTAAGCGAGATATCTAAACTTTAGATGTGATCGAAAAATAAGATGTTATGTGACAAGTGTCATCTGTATCATGCTCGTTGTGCCGAGCACCATTTCAAAATAAATAAATAAATAAATTTGTCAACAAACACATTAAAAATAGTATAAGACGAAAATACTTTTTTATTTATATATTAATGAAAATTTTTTAAACAAAAATGGGAAATGACAGTTATATGTATATATATATATATATAATATAATATATATATATATTATATATTATATATAATATATATATTATATATATATATATACATCCATCTATCTTCTATGAAGTCCATATGGGTGTTATGCTTTGTTAAATCTATTGTCATTTTATAAAATGTTTCAAATTTGCTTAGAAATATGTTTAAAAATAAAAATATGACATTATTTAAAGATTACAGTCCAACCTGCCTTAAAGGCCACCTCTATATAAGGGCCACCTGTTTATGAACGCCAGTAGAATTGTATCCCAATTGTTCTTTATTCTTATTATTTGAACTTGTATATAAAGACCGCCTGTCCATAAAGGCTACTTTTACTGGTTCCCTTGGGTGGCCTTTATGGACAGGTTTGACTGTATTTTATTCTATATCTGAATACCGTAAATATAGATTTGAAACAGTCCGTTAATGGTTTTGGTTTAAAATAATAACGGCAATCTTAACATTTCACAAGCGATCAAAGGGAAGTCACTCGTAATTTGCTTTCACTGTATAGGCCGAATGCGTCCCATTGCTGCAACTAGTCTTATCATTTTTACACGTGTGGGATTAGTCTGGATTACAGTTCAAGGCTAAGTATGAAACAAATGTGAAGACATGGACGGTGATGATGTTCAGTATAATTTACACAAACTAGTTACAGCAATGGAATGCCATTGTTTTTTGCGTATGTGTATTTTTAGAAAGACAGAAGATATCTAGATGAAGGGCAGACATTGAAACAACTGATGGTGATAGCTTGTCAGAAATTATGTCAGAAATTATTATTCTTGAAGAAAACATCAGTTTTACACTCTTCCCTGGCTAAATAGTGATATCTTGTTAATTACGAAGTGGAGGCATGTCAATTTTTATTACTATTATAATAAAACACAAATGAACACGTCTGGTATTTTTGATAACCTTGAGGACCAGACGAAGAATTCTAATATGTTTCTATTTAAGAGATAGGGTAATTTTCCAATGTCTTGCAAAAGTATAATGGGCTGTCTCAAATTGTATAAAGTGCGAAGCCTTTTGTGCAAAAATTTGAGACATTCCATTATGCTTTGCAAGTTCATAATTTAAAGACATTGGAAAATTACCTTATTTCTTTTATTTACAATGCATGTATTTATAAACAATAATTTTAAATCAGCATTTGCCATCTGGCGTCATCATGTCAGCGCGTGACGCAATGTCTCTATGAAGTTGCAAAGTACAATGTATAGTCGATGTCAAATGCTTTATTGAAGCAAAGATTTTGCAATTGTAAATATAATGCTGAGACTAAAATGAAAACATTTAGCAATTTTTAAAGATTTAAGAACAAGAACCAACATGAAAAATTTTGCATACGTCTATGAAATCTAACTTTGAATATAGAGTCCCTAACCTTGCTGAGTTGTTATTTTTTCTACCTTGACCCTTGGCCTATATACCTAAATTTAAAATGCAGCATACCGTCTCATGTTGAACAGATTTGCCTCAATGTAATCATAGTTTATATATCTGTAAAATATGGAGCGGACAATATACTTGGACGGGCAAACAGGATGATTCCTATAACCTTTGATCTTTTCGACCTTGACACTTGACCTACATGTATGTACCTAAATTTCAAAAGCGACACATCGTGTCATGTTGGTTCAGATTTGTCCCAAGTGTGATCCGTAGACATGCAAGATGTGGAGCGGGCATTATATTGGGACCTACGGTCAGGTTGATTCCTATAACCCATAAACTTCATTTGCAGATGGGGAGAGGGTATAATGAAGACGAATAGTACATTTCTGTAACATACAACTTATATTAATTAAAGAATAAACGTCTAGCACATTTCTGTAGCCTTGAACGTACGAATCAATAACAACGCCCTGCAACAACTCCTGATAAAGTTGAACGCCTAATAAAATCACGCCTAATGAAGTCCGGCGTTGGCAATTTCGTGAGCTCCAATCGAAAAGTGGACTTCATTACGCGTCGAAATTGTTAACGACTAATTATAAAGTCCGGAGTTCATGACTTCATTGGGTGTTGATTTTTAGACGTCTGTACGTCATTAGGCGTTGGACTTCATTAGGAGTTGTTACACGACCCCACCACTATTGCAATAAGAAACATGTTGCAAATATCAGTGGCACAAAGAAGAAAATGCAATAAACATATTAATACACAACAACATCAATAAATGAAGCCAACATATTGTACCCAGTGGTTGAAATTGTTTCACTTTTTAATCGCACTCGAAATACTCGAGTAATATGCACTTTAGTACAAGTGTATATAGCTCTTAAATTACATGTAATATTAAACATCATTTCCTAGTATGCACATGTTATCAACATTTACAGCCACCATATGTCATTTTACAAATATTTGTATAAAATTCAGATATTGAATTATTAAGTAATTACTACGCAATGTCATGCGCACTTTTCGCAGATTTTATTGAATTTTCTTTTTTTTTAAATAAAATAAAATAAATAATAAAATCTTTATAATGTTAAGTTCTTTTCTACAGCTAATTACACACACCTCTTGAATGGGTGTGATGCTGTGACGGGCCTTGAGGGGGGTCCTGGGGTTTGAGTCCCCCTTTATTTGCTGTCTGTGTATATCACGGTTTTTTGGGGGTTTTTTTATAATCAATGGCTAGCAAAAAAAACAGTATTTGGCTTATTCGTTTGACATGTATTGTTACCTAATCCCTCAAATTATCTGAAATAAGAAAACATATTCATTTTATAAACGGACACTGAAACTGAGGCCCTATAAAATAGGTATCTTAGTTATGTACTATGATTGAAAGCATTCAATTAAGAAATGACACTATCTTGCATTACCCCTTGAAATACCATGAGCAGAAATGTCATTTCTTATAAAGTATTTACAATTCTTTCTTTTAAATGTTTTGATTTGTTTTAACCCTTGGCGCTATTTCTTCCATACCTGCTCATGTGAGATACGATTTTAGGCCATGCGAGGTCGGCGTATGACATGGCCACTAACCCCCTGTGTAGGACATGACGTAATATTGCGGGAAAATTGATACACATCAAGGCTCATGACCCCAATCGTCTTTCATGAGAATTGCAATACAATTGTTTCTGTATGTTTCATCGAAAATATGTTTCATCGAAACAGCTACAGTCATATTGTAAATATAATAGTGTATATGACAATGCCATCAAATATTGTTTCTAGTTTTAATTAATTAAATTAATGTATTTTGGATACTATTTTCTTTCTTTTTTTCTTTTTTTTTTTTTTGATTTATGCATTTTGTGACAATCAATAAAGTTCTGAACTGAATTGTATTTAAACGATTTAATTTACAGTGTCCCATTTTTTAAAACATTTTTTATATTATTTTAAATTTAAATAATTAACAATCAAATTAAATAATTGCAATCGTCTAGGAAGCGATCCAGCTTGTCAAACATTGTTATCAGAAAAAACACTCGTATAAAGGTACATTTGTACTTTTAAGCTTTGTTTTCAGAATCTTCTACAAGAACAGACATCACACCCACTTTAAAGTACTCATGCCTACCTTATTAAGCACCCTCAGTGAATTCATTGCCGCCAAAAGCTGTTAAAATGCTGATGTGGCTTTCGGCGCTATTTGACTTGTTCAATAGATGCCGAGTTATTGTTAAACCATCGGGATGACATGGTTATCAAGCATGTAACATTGTCTTAATTGGTTTATACACAGTAATCGATACGCAAAATTCTAATAAGTTTTATGCTTATTTGATGAAAAAAAGTCGAGTTGAGTTGAATTGAGTAATGGTGTTTAACGTTCCATTCAAGAATATTTCACTTATATCGAGACGTCGCCAGCTATAGGCGAAAGTGCAGAAATTTTGACTGTGCGTTGCGCTGATGGCATTATATACAGCAGTTTTTTTAACGTGCCAAGCCCAACGTGACACGGGACCTCGTTTATTTTCAGTTCCCATCCGAAAGAACCGTGACTTTCATTTCGTAATGCCGAGTGCTTGGCGAAAGAACAGTCACTTTTAAGACCCGACCGGGTTTTGAATCCATGAACTCCCACTTACGGAGCGAGCACTCTACCAACTGAGCTACCGCAGTGGTTGAAAAAAGTCGAATCACCAAATACAAACATTATCTCCTTTTTTCAAAATTTTTGTTTTGAATTCACTTGTAATTCATTTGCCATTTATTATTGATTTCAGACATTTTTTCTAAGCGGGAGTGTAGCAACTTCTAATGAAGTCCAGCGCCTAATGAAGTCTAAAGATTGAGGCTTCAGACGATAAGCCAGAGACATTCGTTCAATTCTGTGAATAATTCTATTTTTTAATACCAAAAGGACATCTCGTCTGGACTTCATTAGGCATTGGAAATACTAGTTTTGTCCCCATTGACCCAGAGATTCCCCAGGTTAATGGAAAAGGCTTTGGTACTTTTGCATCTAATACTAGACCATGTCCTTAGTGACCTAAAGAACCCCAAGGTTTATGGAAAGGCATTTGTAATTTTGCATCAAATACTAGACCATTTCCTCAGTTACCATGAGAATCCCCGGGTTAATGGAAAGGCGTTTGTATTCTTGCATCCAATACCAGACCATGTCCTCAGTTGGCCAAAGAATCCCAAGGTTTATAGAAAAGCTTAATTTGTACTTTTGCATCCAATACTTGACCATGTCCTTAGTTAGCCAGAAAATGCCCAAGTGAATGAGAATATTATGTTGTGCCAATTGTTGCAATATGTCTGCATCAGTGTTTGTGGTATGTAGATATGTGTTTATCTTGTATCTTATTAATTCATTTTGTCATTAAGAACATTATTTTTGTTTTCTATCACATACAGGTGTCACACATACAACTGATAAAAAAATGATAGAATTATCGCAAAACTTGTATTGTCCATGTGCCAAAAAGTCTGGCATCAGTCACAAAAAGGTCACCCAACGAGTAAAAAAAATTTCCAAACCCCGGAGGAGTTATTATTTTAATAGGTCTTCTAACACAGATGTTTCAATATGATCCAAAAGGCTAAAGTACATAATAAAAAATTTAATTATGGAAATAAATAAAATACGTAAAATTAGTAAAAATAAGTTGAGTGGTTGAGTTCACTCAAAAGTCCAACAGTACTATAGGCTTACCACTGAACGTTTATTCCAGTTCGTCCATAGTGCAGATATTATAAATATGCGTTTTAATTTCTTGTCTGGCCTTGGTTAATATTTTTACTGTGACCACACCACTTTACCTTTATCTCAGTGTTTGTTCAAAGTAGATTGGTTGAATATTGCTTAACGGCGCATAGGCAATTTTTCAGCTATTCGCGACGAGAACTATGTATGCATGTGAAGTGCGAGGTCTGCCTTGTACTAAAGCGCACTCAGGGCGACTTTAACATGCTAGCTCACAGAGTCAGTACACTACAGACAAGCGCACTACTCCCCAAGTCACATAATACTGACACTGGGAGAAGCAGTAAAGGCCAACGACAAGGAAAATACAATTCCAATTCCCACATGTGATCTGAGCGGGGCTCGAAAATCACAGAGGTAAGAGACTCTGGATTTGTACTGACATCTTATCCCTTGGGCCACTGCGGCCTCTGTGTCCAAAATAAAGACGTGTATACTAGTAATAAGTGGTTCCAAAACTTGTTGTAATTTCATGCTTTGTTTTGTTGGGTTTTTTTTTTTTCAATGACTTGTATTGTGTTCAGGCCTTGATTGCATTTGTGGTTTTATCTTTTACTTGTGCAAGTTGTGTTATACCCTTGTTTTTTGTGATTTTTGTTTTTGTTCTTAATTACGATTTTGTTTTTTTCAATTATTGTTTTCTATTATTAAACTGTATATGACCTTGTTTTTACTAATCTGCTTTACTTTTGCATCGCATAGTGTTATTGGTTTCGTTGATTTTTACTATATAAGTGCATGATTTAATGTTGCCATTTTTTCTATATCAAGCTACATGTCACGATATGACGCCGTATGTACTAATCGGTTTCATTTTTGTATTGCGTAGTGTTCTTGGTTTCGTTGGTTTTTACTAAGTGTTTGTTTCTCAATTTCTTCTAATTTAAGCTGTACATGGCGATATCTGTCCAAATCGGTTTCACTTTTCAGTGTTGTGACGTGTTCTTAATTTCGTTGATTTTTACTAAGTGTTTGTTTCTCAATTTCTTCTAATTTAAATCTTTTATAGCTGCTATTCTTTTATTTATAAGTTGTATAATACATATGACCTTGTCTGCACTAATCGCTTTCATTTTTTTATTTTGACGTGTTCTTAATTTCGTTCATTTTTACTAAGTGCGTGTTTTTCAATTTCTTCTATATTAAGCTGTATGTATGGCGATATTTGTACTAATCAGTTTCACTGTTGAATTGTGACGTGTTCTTGGTTTCGTTGGTTTTTCCTGAGTACGTGCTCAAGTTTTCAGTTGCTAATTTCCCTTATTTTAAGTTATACGTAATGTTGTATGTACTAATCTGTTTCACTTTTGTATCGTCACGTGTACTTGGTTTCGATGGTTGTTCCAAAATGCGTGTTTTTTAGTTGCTTATTTCCTCTATTTTAAGTTATACATGATATGTGTACTAATCGGTTTCACATTTGTACTGTAATTCTGTGGTAATTGAGACACGTCGATATTTAAACTCTTATTAACCTTACAACGTCAATATTGAGCCGTGTCTATATGATTCGGTAATCATGTTGTATAATTCTATGAATAATATTGTTTTGGTTTATAAAGTGCGGTTCATGGGATGTC
This sequence comes from Anadara kagoshimensis, assembly GCA_021292105.1. Classification (NCBI taxonomy): domain Eukaryota; kingdom Metazoa; phylum Mollusca; class Bivalvia; order Arcoida; family Arcidae; genus Anadara; species Anadara kagoshimensis. The sequence continues at coordinate 28,170,043 of CM037862.1, forward strand.
GTCAAGTACAGGTACAGTACAGACCTGTCAAAAGTTTAACAACGTGCTTTCGAAAAGGAGTCGAGACACGGCTGTAGAGAAGGACAACTAGCGGACAGAAACTACCAACAGCAGCTGAAAAACGGGTTACAAAGAGCCGAGATGAGCTGTCGCTTCGGCACTTAATCGTAAGCAAAAAGTTGCGTTGCCAAGAGATAGATAGCAGCCGCAGAGATATAGTAGGTAACGGGGGACCCAGCTCAGCTTCGATTCGGTACATAACCGTTAACTTATCTTTTGACGGGTCTGTACTATACAATTTTTTCAGTTGTGAATTTCTTTAGCTTATTTTTAAAAGGTGGCGGTTTACTTGATGTTTTTTTTTTTTTTTTTTTTTTTTTTTTTTAAGCATCTGAATTGTAATATCCGGATTCATATCCGTATCCGATTTTTATATAATAAACAATAAACATAACGTGTATGACGTCAACATTGTATGTGACGTTGATGTGACGTGATCAGGTAATAAAGATAGATAAAAAAAAACAGCCATCTTGTATGGTTACAAAGTGCTAGGCAATATCCACCAATATCTTCGTGATATTTAGTCCACTACACGAATTTCTTAATTTGTATGCACAAGCTAATCAGTATTTCAATGAAATCTCTGTCGCTCTTTCGCCTAGCTTCGACTCTTTTAGTTAGCCCAGTGTTGAACTTGTGACATTTTTGTACTGTATTCTGTCTGGTCACTTCGATGTGAAAATAATTTTCCTGTTGTTTTTAGTTTTAAACTGCATTATTAGATATTGATACGGCAATGTTTCGTCTGGTCAAACGATCACTATGATGAAAAGATTAGTTCAGGATTAGTTCAGGAAAAGATTGCTTCAGGATTCTTCTGTTTTAGTTTAAAATTTTATTATAATTATAATTAATTGTTACCCCGTCTGGTCAAATGGTCACTGTGATGTAAAGGTTTTAGTTTAAAACTTAAGTAAAAGTTATTGATACTCTCGTCTGGTCAAATTGTGGCTATGAGATGACGATTGCTTCAGGATTTTCCTGTTGTTTAAGTTTGGAACTTTATTTTTAGACATTGATATTTCGTCTGGTCAAACGGTCACTATGATTCAAAACTTAATTTTGCTGTTGTTTTAGTTTAAATCTTTGTTATTGTTTCCTCGTCTGGTCAAATGGTCATTATGATGTAAAGATAATTTTCCTTTAGAGTTTTCCTTTCTTTAATATTTGTTATTAGATATTGTTACCCCGTCTGGTCAAATGGTCATTATGATGTGAACATTGCTTCAAGATTTTCCTTTTTGTTTTTAGTTTGGACCTTAATATGAGATGTTAATACTTTGTCTGGTCAAACGGTCACTATAAGATTAAGTTTGGTTCAGGATTATCCTGTTGTGTTAGTTTGTAAAATATTGATACCCCACCCGTCTGTCAAAATGGTGGCGATGATGTGAACATTGCTTCAGGATTTTCCTTTTGTTTTTAGTTTAAAACTTGATTATTAGACATTGATATCTCCCCTGGTCAATTGGTCACTATGAGATGAAAATTACCAATTAGACCTTTGTTATTATTGTCTCCTCGTCTAGTCATATGGTCATTATGATGTAAAAGATAATTTTCCTTCAAAGTTTCCCTTAGATATTGCTACCCGTCTGGTTAAATGGTCCCTATGATGTGAAAATTGCTTCAGGATTTTGTTGTTGTTTTTAATTTTGGACCGTTATCTGTATGATTTATTATTACAATAGAATTAAGAGATTATCATTATACGTCGTTTGGTCAACTGGTCACTATAATGCAAAGACTTCCTTCAGAGTTTTCCCGTCTGGCAAAACGGTCGCTATGAAGTGACGATTGCTTCAGGATTTTGCTGTTGTTTTTATTATAGAGCGTTATCTATATAATTTATTATTACAATAGAATTAAGAGATTATTATATGTCGTCTGGTCAACTGGTCACTACATTATGCTAAAATGATCCAATAAGTCTTCGTCTAGACGGTAATCAATATAATGATATATATACACGTAGTACACATCCAGGCCTGTCGAAAGTTCAACATTGAGCTGACGAACAAAAGTCCAAACCTGACTGTGAGTTGCTGAGATATTGATAGTAAACGTTAGTGGTCGAAAATCTGCAGGAACAAAGATAGCACCATTCTTAAAGCTGTCTAGATATAAGTAACAAGGAGTCGAGCCGAATCGACACCGATTTCTTAGCTAAATGTTAAACTTAGACAGGTCTGTCTTGTACAGAATCTCTATAATTGTCGCTTTGATAAAACTAATTTAGTGTCCACTGATGTAGACACAATATGGTCAATAATGATGACAAATTGACTCTTAACATTATCTACGCTGGACCGCTGATTTCCAGACGAAATATGTCTGTTCGCCAATTACGGCACGGACCTGTCGAAAGTTTAACACCAAAGTTACGAAAAGTAGTGGAACCCCGACTGTCAAAAGACAGAAATATGGACATCTTGTGGTCGAAAAGCTTTAGAGTGATAGATTACAGCTGCCAAAAAGCTTCTGAGCTGTCTAGGGGCCGAAATGAGCTGCCTATTTGGTGCCGATTTGTTAGCTTATTGTTTAATTTTTGACAGGGTGTACTTTGGAGCATTTGATACTATGATATTTAGTCTGAACTGGTGTGAAGCTAGCCCGCAATTCTAGCCCGCAATTTTTTTATATATCATCAAGCGGGCAATTCAATTTTATTTAAATACGGTTAGTCCTAATATCATTCGATTTATTAATATTTGATATTTAGGGCGACCTGGTATTGCATACAACTTTTTATAAAGACCACCTGTATATTAAGACCACAGGAACCGTGATTCTAAGTGTGATTACGAAATTACGCATAGGGCGTAAAATGAGTTTCCCCATCTAGGCCTTTTAACCACGGGTAGATCTATCCAATTGCAACATTTGGTGAAAATTTCAAGAACCCTAGAGGGGTAGAACGGGTCTTACGAGAGCTCAGAAGGACCATACCCCCTTTTGATATGTGATTTCGTAAGGACCTGCTACGTTTGAAGTAGCGTACACAGAGAAAATGCGTTTCCCCATCTAGGCCTTTTAACCACGGGTAGATCTATCCAATTGCAACATTTGGTGAAAATTTCAAGAACCCTAGAGGGGTAGAACGGGTCTTACGAGAGCTCAGAAGGACCATACCCCCCTTTTGATATGTGATTTCGTAAGGACCTGCTACGTTTGAAGTAGCGTACACAGAGAAAATGCGTTTCCCCATCTAGGCCTTTTAACCACGGGTAGATCTATCCAATTGCAACATTTGGTGAAAATTTCAAGAACCCTAGAGGGGTAGAACGGGTCTTACGAGAGCTCAGAAGGACCATACCCCCCTTTTGATATGTGATTTCGTAAGGACCTGCTACGTTTGAAGTAGCGTACACAGAGAAAATGCGTTTCCCCATCTAGGCCTTTTAACCACGGGTAGATCTATCCAATTGCAACATTTGGTGAAAATTTCAAGAACCCTAGAGGGGTAGAACGGGTCTTACGAGAGCTCAGAAGGACCATACCCCCCTTTTGATATGTGATTTCGTAAGGACCTGCTACGTTTGAAGTAGCGTACACAGAGAAAAAGCGTTTCCCCATCTAGGCCTTTTAACCACGGGTAGATCTATCCAATTGCAACATTTGGTGAAAATTTCAAGAACCCTAGAGGGGTAGAACGGGTCTTACGAGAGCTCAGAAGGACCATACCCCCTTTTGATATGTGATTTCGTAAGGACCTGCTACGTTTGAAGTAGCGTACACAGAGAAAATGCGTTTCCCCATCTAGGCCTTTTAACCACGGGTAGATCTATCCAATTGCAACATTTGGTGAAAATTTCAAGAACCCTAGAGGGGTAGAACGGGTCTTACGAGAGCTCAGAAGGACCATACCCCCTTTTGATATGTGATTTCGTAAGGACCTGCTACGTTTGAAGTAGCGTACACAGAGAAAATGCGTTTCCCCATCTAGGCCTTTTAACCACGGGTAGATCTATCCAATTGCAACATTTGGTGAAAATTTCAAGAACCCTAGAGGGGTAGAACGGGTCTTACGAGAGCTCAGAAGGACCATACCCCCCTTTTGATATGTGATTTCGTAAGGACCTGCTACGTTTGAAGTAGCGTACACAGAGAAAATGCGTTTCCCCATCTAGGCCTTTTAACCACGGGTAGATCTATCCAATTGCAACATTTGGTGAAAATTTCAAGAACCCTAGAGGGGTAGAACGGGTCTTACGAGAGCTCAGAAGGACCATACCCCCTTTTGATATGTGATTTCGTAAGGACCTGCTACGTTTGAAGTAGCGTACACAGAGAAAATGCGTTTCCCCATCTAGGCCTTTTAACCACGGGTAGATCTATCCAATTGCAACATTTGGTGAAAATTTCAAGAACCCTAGAGGGGTAGAACGGGTCTTACGAGAGCTCAGAAGGACCATACCCCCCTTTTGATATGTGATTTCGTAAGGACCTGCTACGTTTGAAGTAGCGTACACAGAGAAAATGCGTTTCCCCATCTAGGCCTTTTAACCACGGGTAGATCTATCCAATTGCAACATTTGGTGAAAATTTCAAGAACCCTAGAGGGGTAGAACGGGTCTTACGAGAGCTCAGAAGGACCATACCCCCCTTTTGATATGTGATTTCGTAAGGACCTGCTACGTTTGAAGTAGCGTACACAGAGAAAATGCGTTTCCCCATCTAGGCCTTTTAACCACGGGTAGATCTATCCAATTGCAACATTTGGTGAAAATTTCAAGAACCCTAGAGGGGTAGAACGGGTCTTACGAGAGCTCAGAAGGACCATACCCCCCTTTTGATATGTGATTTCGTAAGGACCTGCTACGTTTGAAGTAGCGTACACAGAGAAAATGCGTTTCCCCATCTAGGCCTTTTAACCACGGGTAGATCTATCCAATTGCAACATTTGGTGAAAATTTCAAGAACCCTAGAGGGGTAGAACGGGTCTTACGAGAGCTCAGAAGGACCATACCCCCCTTTTGATATGTGATTTCGTAAGGACCTGCTACGTTTGAAGTAGCGTACACAGAGAAAATGCGTTTCCCCATCTAGGCCTTTTAACCACGGGTAGATCTATCCAATTGCAACATTTGGTGAAAATTTCAAGAACCCTAGAGGGGTAGAACGGGTCTTACGAGAGCTCAGAAGGACCATACCCCCTTTTGATATGTGATTTCGTAAGGACCTGCTACGTTTGAAGTAGCGTACACAGAGAAAATGCGTTTCCCCATCTAGGCCTTTTAACCACGGGTAGATCTATCCAATTGCAACATTTGGTGAAAATTTCAAGAACCCTAGAGGGGTAGAACGGGTCTTACGAGAGCTCAGAAGGACCATACCCCCCTTTTGATATGTGATATCGTTTGAAGTAGCGTACACAGAGAAAATTACTTTCCCCATCTAGGGCTTTTAATCACGGGTAGATCCATCCAATTGCAACATTTTGTTTTCAAGAACCCTAGAGGCGAAGAACGGGACTAACAAGAGCTCCAAATTACTATGATAACTAGTTTTCTGTTTTTAATTACATGGAATGTTGGAAATCATATTTCCAACATTTATTACAAAATGTAACAAGTTGAAAAACTAAATACAATGTTTATTTATTTTAACCATAAAATAAAAATTATAGTGTCGATGTAAGAAGAAACTGCATAATTATGCACCAGGTGTACCTTTTCAAACGCATTATGGCACATATAAAAAGTTTACAGAATTAATCAAAGTACTGAAAGTGCTCTATGTATTAGGTTGACTATGAGTTCTAAACGGCAAATACAACATCACCATTTACTTATTCTGTAACCATAATTATAATAAAACAACTAATATAAAACATGTTTATTTAAGCGATAGATACATATACTCATAATCGTCTGTTTAAATGATATGAATTTAACGTTTCCAAGTACGTTTAAACAATTTTAAGTGTAGAAATGTTGTCCGTTTATTTTAAATGTGGTTTTATGGAATTAATTTTGTAAGTTAAATTTTTATTTGGTAAATAATTAATATGAGAGTAAATTCTAAAACCGTAATTTATATGCAAAATCTGATGTTTTAAATTTCATTGATAAGTGTCTATTCTGTCAAGATGTTAGGACAATGACGTCAATGATAGGTTAAATCTGGGTGTTGGATGTACACAAACGACTCCAGGATTATTTTCACAACAATATTACACCATATGAACTATACCTATAGTGGGTTACTATATACATGTATATATATATAACTATGTTATTTAATGATGTATGACAAATTTCAAATAAATTCATTGAGAAGATATAATTGTTTTTTACCCCTAAATCATTCAGCCACACCGTATGAGGAAACACATAATTAAAAGTATGTGATGTAATGTTAAATTCTCAATGTATTAATATTTCAAAACTAAACCGAGTGACGAATGCATTTTCTCATTTTGGCACTGTATCTTTAAAACAGTCATTGCAAAACAATAATATGTAATAGTCTGGCTGACAACTCTATTTTTATGCTTAAATTTACATTTGATGATATTTTTGTCAATGGTCAATAACTGACAATTCATTCTGAAATTTTTGCTTGGGATACATATAGTGGTTTTAGAGTGGATTCCAATCCAGATGTTACGATGTTAAGTCATTTTGGTGTCAAAGGTTCAAATAAGTGTAATTCTAACGATCATTTCATTCGAATACTTATATAAAACAAGCAATATGAGTACCGGAAATAAGGAAATTGTGGTTGTAGTTTAACATTTTGTTTATATAACACCCGCTTTGAAAGTGCCAAAATCACATATATTTTAAAAAGAACTGTCAATATTAAGCGTTAACGTGTACATGTAACTGAATACTGATGTCTTGAATACAATGCTTTTGTCTAACGTATATCCTAATTTCTCAATGACACTTTTTCACAACCATTAGAGTCTAATTATAATTCAGAGAAAGAACAGATTTAACATTAAATCTCAATTGGGTAAAAGTTGCAAAACATTTCAAATAAATAAATCTTAATCCTAGTGTAATTGTTCTGCAAACAACTAGACGCGCACTTGTTTGAATTACTGGGTACACCTTTAATAACTAAATAACTGACTGACGAATTACGGTACATCACTATTGATGTTTCTGATGATGTTTATTATGTAACGTAAACTACAGACGAGTTTTTGTAAGATAAATAATTGAATGACATATTCCACTGAACAAACTCGAAAAGTAATCGCACATTAATTACACTACATATTTTTATAGCTAAATTACTAAGGCGACATTTTGTTCTAGCTAATGCTTGACTTGAGTTTCACTTACTAGTAATGTGATCATCAGAATAAATGTAATAAAAATGTTAAATATCTAGTGTTTAATTAATAAAGATAATTAAAATGATTTCAGATTGTATAAAGAATATCGTTATTTCAATGAAACCGGATGACTTACTTTTGTATTCCGTTTTATAATAAGACACCTTGTTCAGTTAGTATCAAAACTAAAAAACATTATTTAGCGAGTATCAAAATCAAACACCTTATTCAGTGAGTATAAAAACACCGTATTCAGAGATTGACAAAATAAAAACACACTAGCGAGTGTAAAAACCCTTATACAGTGCTCTAAATATTTTTATTTCTCTGTATATGTTACAGAACAGAATTAAAAGGCATTAACAAAAACAATTTATACACACATCTATTATTATAACAACTTATAAATCCCACAATCTTTTAAGGTATATCCATACCATGGTGACGTCGTCGTTTTGTGCGTAAGGACAAACTCTCCGATTTTACGTCTTTCTACCTATGACGTCACGAATAAATGGTGTTCGGCACCTACCGAATTATGGCGGGACGCTCTAATGCGTATCATTTAGAATAATTATCTGCATTCACAAAAGCTTATAATTCACAACACCAATGTTGTGTATTATTTTTAAAGAACAAAATGTATAATTTAACGGAAATAAGGAAGATCTACACTTTTGAGGGCGCAAATCTAAATATTTGAAAGATTTGAGAACGTCGTTTAAAATTTGAGGTACTGTGTTTTATATCGCTGCTTTATGTGACTTTTTGGGAGAAGGGTTATTCAAATAAAAATAGTACGACGCAAACGCACGGTTGTTCAATAAACATACTTCATAATAATTTTTCTCAGTGTCAAATTTTGACTATGCTCTTGTATTTGCTTTTCATTTCAGCGGCCTAGAATCAAGAACCCTTCATCAATGTATACGACTCCTCTTTCCAATTTAATTCGTTGGTATTGGTAAGGGTTGCTAGGGGTACAGATAATATGGTATTTCAAATTCGTTTTGTTTTGCAAAGCCAAATAGCTCATTATCACTGTTTTTGCTTATTTGTTAACACCAAACGAAAAACATTGAGTTTAAAATTGTATCCTAGGACATTAATGGTGAGTTCTTATGTAAGGAATAAGGTTTCTAATCTTGGTTTTGATTTTAATGCAATTTTATGAAAAAAGTAGCTTGACTACCCTCTATTTTTTCTAAACTTATATATTCATGCGCAACACATGTTAAAATCAGCGATCGTATTTTTTATAAAACATCAAAATAACGAAAGGGTGTTACTTTTAGTTTTCCGAAATTTTAATGTTCTTTCTTGATAGGCGGCGCAGTAGAAAAATACCGCATGTCCGGAAGTAAAATCAATTAGTCCAAATTATCTTTATGACATAATGTTAAATTTAAATGCAAGACTCTTTTGGATTCTAAGCATGGCAAAAAGTATTAAAGCTTATTATTTTTGACCATTTATGTCGTGAAAATGTCCACCAGATGGCGCTTCAGAATTTTCTTAAGTATTCTGAATACCTACCTTGAAATTTTGGCATGTTGAGTGGTTAATGCCCATGTACAACATATTAAAATTTCAAAATATGTTTTCAATGTATGGGCCTACCTCAACATGTTCCCAGTTTATTCTAATTTTGTGTGCCCTTGTCGTGGAATACTGATATATGGAATACATTTCGATCTGTTTGTAGAGACACATCTTTTCTATTGCAATATTGTATTGGGGAAATGTATTGGACATTCTACATATATGGATATACTATTTAATTATTAAAATGCATAAATGAAAAATGCCAAAAATGATTACTTTGTGCTTCTTTCCAAATAAACATTATTTACTTCATTTTCTATAATCACGTGGGATTTGATTTTTATCTTGATCGAAAAATATGTTTAATATATTTTACATACTGACATTCTAAAAATAAATGTTGTTCAGTTTCTTTAACTTTCCAACAAAAACTGCATAGTTCAGTTTCAAGAAGCTTGCATTTCATTGTTCGGCTGCTTATAAAATTAATATTGTGTTTAATTTTATACTGGAAATCTTGATTTTTTGTTTCATCGGTGACAAGAAAACATAATTAATCAACACATCCAATCTCTTATTTTTGTGCAAAATTTCTAATTTCTTTTAGATATATATGTAAAACATTTTGGAAACTATTTTCCTTTATTTCAATTTAGTTATAAAACTATTTCTGACTTCTCTAAGCGGATTTTCTTGTAGCTGGATTGCACTTTTCCAGATTTCCGGAATTGTATCAATCAAGGTGTAATAATTTAGATTATTAATATTAAAATCAAACTTAGCTGTAAACTCATTATAAGACATAATATTTCCTTCATCATTTGTTAAAACCTTTATAAAATTAATATTTTCTTTTGCCCACATTTTCCAAAAGTTTTATTTGTTTTAATGTTAGGATTTTACCAGAGATATTGTGACATTACGTCATTTGTGTTTGTGATGTAATTATTTGGTAAATTGGCCCATGCAGTGATCACCGATCACCAGAATTTATTAATCAACGGTGTGATTGAAGCAAACCCATCTTTAAAAACATTAGCACCCTCGAACTCTTCGAGATCATCCAGAAGCAGACATTTCCATGGTAAAATGGCAGAGCGGATTTTCTGCACCCATGAAATCTTTTGACAAAAGAACTTGATATGGGATACCTTTAAACTACCTTCATCATAATTCAAAAAACCAATACACCTCGTTTTATTTTATTCAATTTGATGTTCCATATGAAAGAGAACATCAATCTATTTATTTCATTTATTATGTCGTTTGGAAGATCTGGCACTTAAGAATGACAAATCATTCAGAACAGAAGCTTCTTAAAGGACTCAAGTTAATCTGTATAATTTTCTGGGTAAAAATCTATATCTCCCAAATTATATTTTATACCCAAAAGTTTGAAATTTCCTTTTCAATTCCATTCTATTTTTCTGTCAGTTCTAAGTTTATCACCACAACCCCGTTTACCCCATCTAAATAACTTGTTTTTATCGAAAATAGCTTTTAAACCGGAACAGACAGAGAAGTAATCTACTCAATTTAATGCTTTAAAACAATTTATTTATTGAATCACCGAAACCATATAGGACTGTTTTAATTCGTTTAGCAAACACAGTTGATGCAATTTTATAGTCTACATTTAAAAAGATATAGGGCCCTAATGTTGTAGAAAATGTTTTGGTTTTCTTTTTTAGGCGAACAAGTTATATCTTCCTGCCTTAAAGTTATTGACACGAAAAGTTATCAACCACATTTTGAGATAAACACCAAAACATCATTACACCAATTTTTACAGATTAGTACATACAAAATGCACGAGTGGTCTTACTAAGCGCCTATTTTGGCTGATTTCTAGTGCTGAAAAACTGAGACAGTTTAAGGAATCATTACATATCATTATCAATGTTAATATATTTGTCAAAACACAAGTACATGATCATAATGATATTGTTATGTCTGTAAGAAAATGAACAATTCCAACAATTTCAATTTCAAACATAAATTTTCTTTTGGAAAGTAGTAAGGAAAAAGTTGCTTTAGAACTGTCAAAACCTCCAAGAATCGAGAAAAAGTGAAAAAGAATAATAGCTTTCAGCATTGCATCATATCATAAATATGAAGTTATCATAACAAACATACCAATCCATGTCTAAACCAAAATCCCAAAGCATTATAAAAACAAATATTACTAATATATATTTTAATATCATCAAGATTGTTAAACAATATATGCCATCAACACTGAAAATAAAATATTTAACTCATCCACTATACTTTGGTCTACCTCAAGTGCAAATTCTGGTCGATTTCGTTTGATACATATATATACTTCTAAAACTTAGTTTTATATTATTTTGAGGTAATTACTCATAAATATGCCGAATTTTCTAGTATTAGAAAGTTTATATGTATATTTCATGATATAATTCACTCATTTGACCTTTGACCTTTTTATGATCTTCAGTACCAAACCCTAGTGATGATCTACACATTTCAAGAAATTATTTAAACATGAATGGCAGCCATTAAGGAAACTAACATCAAAAGAAGGTATAATAGTTCCTTATTTATTTATTCCTCGTTTTTGTCCTATCATCTATATACTTTTTAAAAAAAAGCGGATTTTGCCTTTAAACTACTGGTGATTCCCGTCCAAATCTCGGGATTTTATACTCAGTGGTGCCGATATGTATTTATCTGGTCTTGTTTGTCTGTTGAATCATTTATTGTTTTACATTCTTATTTGCATAGGATATTAAAAATGTTTTCAATTGCAAATTTTTCTCTTTTATATTACTACGTTAAAAAGTGTATAGTGTTCGCTATGTCCATTTTGATAATCAGAGTAATCCAATTGTCACAAAATCAACAGCATCTTAGCACTAAATATTACTTAAACGCCAGAACATAACATATATTAATATTTTATATATAGCTAAAAGCTAAATCTCTACCTAGAGTACTCTCAGTACTTTGATTAATTTCTATATACATGTATATGATGTTTGGCAGACTGGCATAGTAAACTTGGTGGATATGATCTTTTCTTACATCTTCACAAATTTATGTTTCAAAAATTAATTATTCTACATGTATTTGGACAAGATTTTGGCAATATTTATCTTAAAATTTTGTTTATTTAACGTCATGCAGTTTTAAAAACAGCCATCACTATACAATATGTTCTATTTATCTCAAAATTATTGCAAATAAAAGTTATATGTTTTTTGCAAGATAAGGGCACATTATGTCCAGGAAATAATTAATTTTTTTTCCATTCAGTGACCTTTGACCTCATTTTTTGCAATGCGTCATCCCCCTGGCGTCTATCATATGCTTATTTGCAAACTCGACTAAATTCCATTAGCTTACTTCTTTTGAATTTACCAAAACGCTTCGAAGTCTCGGCTTTTCCAAAATAAATAAATACTATACAAACGAAATCAATATCTTAGTCATGGAATTACACATGACCAAAAATGTCTATTTAAAATTACAAAATTAAAATCTAAATTAAAATCGGCTTCAAATATATTCATAATTATAACTCATAAAGATATAAAACTCTATTATGATTATGAAGACCATTGCAACAAATATAGTCCAGATTTAGCGTTTTCAGGATTAATTTTCAAATGAGGTCAGTACCTTGGCTTTTAAACTTGATCAATGGTAAAAAAGCAGTGTAAGTAAAAACTCGAAATTGAAATGTAACAAATATAGAGGAAAAAGCTCACAATTTCAAAACTAATTCAGAGCTTTAACATTTACTCCGTTTTGAATGCCATGCTATGAAAACATGAAAACTAAAAATGGCCTAAGCTCACATAAAGTTTTAAAGTTTATCAACAATACAGTTTTTATTGTCGAGTTCACTTTGTCTTCGTGTTGAAAATCATTGCTTCTAAACAAAAAAAGTTATAGACAAATGTATATCAAATATGTAAAATCAAACAAAACACGGAATAAATGAATTAAGTCATGATCTTGACACTTCACTCTGAACAAATTACAAGTTTCAGATCCTTAAAACGTCAAATATTGCATCATCTGAATGACCAAAGGTCATATGATTTTTTGTGAAAAAAGATGAAAAGAAACGTAACAAGAAAATTCAGTGAATTAGTATTCCTTGGAATACTATTTTAAGGGAATATTCACTAATACATTCTTTACATAAGTTGCTTATTTCTCATGAATAGCTTTGAAATTTACTCCATACAAAGACTCCATAGAGAGTCCTCAAAAGGTGTAGGCTAAGAATATTGGCAAACCAACGTTAGGTTTTAATATGATTATATTTCCGTGCGCTCCAGTTTTAGGTAATTCCGTGCAAGGGACCCAAATAGTGCGCAACACAATATGCGGCCATGTGCTTCGTTCAAAGATTTTTTAATAAAAAAAAATAAAATTACAAATGTATGGCAACAGAGCCATGATATTTTTATTTAGAAAGGCAATTACGTTTGGAATACGGTGATATGATATTCGCGTAGTATATGATTACCTAACAAGCCTAAAGACCGAGGGCTTATTTTACTCCATGTACGCCACTTCAGGTATCATACAACAGTTTCGTATTTTCGTCCACGGTCTAAACTTCAAAATAATCAAGAAAATTGCCATAGCAACGACTTGTTGCCCTAACAACCGGAAAATGATGATTAAATCAAAAACATTAGAAAGGAAGATGCAGCGAAACGTACTTGAACATATAACTAGCGGTAAATTGTGTTGTGTGTGTACGAATCTACGGCCAGCTCATGATGGTCTCATGCGACATGTTAATAGTGCTATTTTGTACCTTTGACGGAACGTCATTTATCTCCAAAACGATCTGTTAAGGGTTGTTATTTTTCCCCATATTTTGTAGTATTTTAAACGAGCTTTTTAAACACCAAAAAAGAGGACCTTATTTATATGTAGGGTTCCAAAATATAGCAGGTCCTTACGAAATCACATATCAAAAGGGGGGTATGGTCCTTCTGAGCTCTCGTAAGACCCGTTCTACCCCTCTAGGGTTCTTGAAATTTTCACCAAATGTTGCAATTGGATAGATCTACCCGTGGTTAAAAGGCCTAGATGGGGAAACGTATTTTCTCTGTGTACGCTACTTCAAACGTAGCAGGTCCTTACGAAATCACATATCAAAAGGGGGGTATGGTCCTTCTGAGCTCTCGTAAGACCCGTTCTACCCCTCTAGGGTTCTTGAAATTTTCACCAAATGTTGCAATTGGATAGATCTACCCGTGGTTAAAAGGCCTAGATGGGGAAACGCATTTTCTCTGTGTACGCTACTTCAAACGTAGCAGGTCCTTACGAAATCACATATCAAAAGGGGGGTATGGTCCTTCTGAGCTCTCGTAAGACCCGTTCTACCCCTCTAGGGTTCTTGAAATTTTCACCAAATGTTGCAATTGGATAGATCTACCCGTGGTTAAAAGGCCTAGATGGGGAAACGTATTTTCTCTGTGTACGCTACTTCAAACCTAGCAGGTCCTTACGAAATCACATATCAAAAGGGTGTATGGTCCTTCTGAGCTCTCGTAAGACCCGTTCTACCCCTCTAGGGTTCTTGAAATTTTCACCAAATGTTGCAATTGGATAGATCTACCCGTGGTTAAAAGGCCTAGATGGGGAAACGCATTTTCTCTGTGTACGCTACTTCAAACGTAGCAGGTCCTTACGAAATCACATATCAAAAGGGGGGTATGGTCCTTCTGAGCTCTCGTTAGACCCGTTCTACCCCTCTAGGGTTCTTGAAATTTTCACCAAATGTTGCAATTGGATAGATCTATCCGTGGTTAAAAGGCCTAGATGGGGAAACGCATTTTACGCCCGATGCGTAATTTCGTAATCACACTTAGAATCACGGTTGCTGTGGTCTTAATATACAGGTGGTCTTTATAAAAAGTTGTGTGCAATAGCAGGTCGCCCTAAATATCAAATATTTATAAATGGAATGATATTAGGATTAACCGTATTTAAATAAAATCGAATTGCCCGCTTGATGATATTTAAAAAATTGCGGGCTAGAATTGCGGGCTAGCTTCACACCAGTTTAGTCTGATTATAGAGATTTCCACCATTTATTTGTTATTGTACAGGATAAAAGCGTTCCTGTATATTTTTCGCCCACTACATGAACGGAAATCTTGAGATATTCTTTGCTCTTAAACAATAAATCCTCTCAAAATAGCCTAAGTAACTAAAGATCTCTTTAATTAACCCTATATATGGATACCGATTAATAAAATCATTGTAGACTTTTTTATACAGGATGGAAGTCAGCCAGATTGTAATTGATCTTTACCATCGCCTACTAAACTAACAAATATTTGCTTAAACAATCGTTTAATGCATACTTAGTAAGCTGTACTTTTCGCCATTTCTGCAATGTCAACCTATCTTAAGAAATATTCCCTTTGCTTATATTATTAAAACAATCGCTTAATGCAGATTTAGCTACTCTAACGATTATTTTAATCAGAAAGCTGTTAGTGTTAGCCGTTTCTTCATATGTACATGTATTTAGATTTAAAAAATGCGTTTTGTCAGATTGGTTTCGGTTGAGCTGTACATTAGGTCCGCTTCAATTTCAATATATCTAAGAAATATGCCGTTTTATATTTAAAACAATGTTTGATACAGATTTAGCGACTTAGTATAAACTAAAGTATATGTAGTTAGCTATCTTTTTAACTTTGTAGGGTTGGAATCAGTCGAGTTTTACTTTCGACAGCTGCAATGTCAACCTATCTAGGTCATTTTCCCTTTGCTTAAAACAATTGCTTAATTTAGCGAGTTTGAATGAGCAAGTAAGCGTTTGAAGTCATATCTTTATATGTATATAGAAAAATAAATGTGCGTTATTTTATAGCATTGAAGCTAGTTGAGCTATGCCAATCTCATCTAAGAAATATCCCCTGGTTTAAAACAATCATTTTATGCAAGTTAACCTATTTAGAAAAAGCAAAAGAGCTTTATCCATCTATTCCTATATGTATTTAGAAAAATATGCATTTGAGTTAATTTGAGCTGTGCTTTAGGTCAGCTGCAATGTCAATGTATCAAAACATTTGTTGTTACTAAGCTGTTTAAAGAAGGTTAAATCTACCTTCAGTATTTACATAAGTGATGTAAACTCAACCCAACTGTGCCTAAATCTTTTACCACATTCATAGAGTTCTTTTACCTTTTTAGCAGTGTTTAAAATAGACACAGCGTCTTATAAAAGACAAACAAGATTAAAACATGGGTTTGAGCTTTGGATTTATTCTAGTTTGCTAATTGAAATCAAACCAT
Source organism: Anadara kagoshimensis (assembly GCA_021292105.1). Taxonomy (NCBI): domain Eukaryota; kingdom Metazoa; phylum Mollusca; class Bivalvia; order Arcoida; family Arcidae; genus Anadara; species Anadara kagoshimensis. The sequence goes on from CM037862.1 coordinate 28,186,244, forward strand.
TAAACTATAATATTGTTGATTAAAACTTTATTTTAAGAAACGATGGGCCGAAATGGAATGCTGATTCGGCACTTATTCATCAGCTAGCTTATTGTTAAACTTTCGACAGTTCCGTGTTGTACATGTTTTAGTTGCAAGTTTCGTCTTTAAATCCTAATTTACATTCAAAATCCGGAAACGAGTTATTCTTTGTACCTTTTCAGCATTGCTTAAATTTAAGTAGACACGTGGCTAAGACTTGAAATGTAGATTTTAAGTACACGTGTTCTATTTTATAAATTGTAAGCAAATCACTAATCGCTTTAATTTTTGTCTATATTGAAAACCCGGAAATAATTTTGATTAACCATTCTTTTACCGTTTATCAGTCGGCTTACAACAGACACGAGGCTAATAAAAAACGAAATAATTTGAAATGTTGGGTTGAGCTTTAGAAGAACGTGTACTCTTTTTGTTAATTGAAATCAAATCAATGACCGCTCAATATTTATTTTTACTTTTACTACATATATTGTCTGAAAACCCGGAAATAATTTTCAATGAACTGTTGTTTTGTCGTTTCAGCAGTGCTTAAATGAGACAAGGCGGTTAATGAAAGACGAAAGAACTGACAATGTAGCTTTGAGCTTTAGAAAATAAATGTGTTCTATTTCGTAAATTAAAACATAATTAATAATTGACCGCTTTATCCTTAGTTTTTGCCTACATATATTATTATATTGTCTGACAACACGGAAATATTTTTAATAAACCATTCTTTTACCGTTTCAGCAGTGCTTAAATGAGACAAATCGGCTAATGAAAAACGAAAAACTTATAAGGTAGGTTTGAGCTTTAGAAAATAATTTCTTTCCATTTCGTAAATTAAAAACAAAATTAATCATTGACCGCTTTATCTTTAGTTTTTGCCTACATATATTATTATATTGTCTGAAAACCCGGAAATATCTTTTAATGAACCATTATTTTTTACCGTTTCAGCAGTGCTTAAGGTAGACAAATCGGCTAATGAAAAACGAAAGAACTTACAATGTAGCTTTAGAAGTACATGTGCATGCATTCTTTTTCTTTTATTAAAAGCAAATTATTGAACTATGCTTAAGGCTTTAGTTTTTTGCCTACGCATACCTTAAAACACGGAAATATTTACAACGAACCTTCTTTTTTACCCTTTCAGCAGAACTTAAATATAAATACAGAACCTAATGAAAGAAAGAGCTGGACTTTGTAGGTTTCTGTTTGAGCAATCATTGAATTATGCTTAAATTTTTCATAATTAATAAATGTTAATAAATAATTTCCTGTAAATAGATAAATACATGTAATTAAATACGATTGGCCAACACTTGAGCAACAAAACCTCACTTCAAATATGTTGAAAAAAAATTGTAGATAAATTATTTAATTAATTAACTAGTAAACCCTTAGTATGAAAACCCTGGACAAGGCACCAAACACTCTTTTTGACGAGTTTTGTATTTCGATAGGTCACAAACGTGAACCATAATGGCCATGCTTTTATCTTTTCTAGATTACACACATAATATCCGCGTTGTTAATTTACCGAATATATCAGTCCTCTCAGTTTACCATATTTAGAAACGCTAATTGCGGATAATAAGATTTGCTAAAAATAGCCATAATTTATTTTAACTCACTATATTACGCCGTTTTCACAACCATCTCCTGATGTGGCTAAAAGGCACTTAATCTATTTATCGACATGATTTGATTTACTTGGTTAAATGCTTTGAGCCTTTCTGAAATATTAATAGTAGACATCCATATATTAATATCTCGAGAGTGTATAGGGATCACCATGCATGTCTGTCTGTCTGTCTGTCCATCATTCTCTCTGTCTTTCTACCCGTGTAAAATCGTGTCCACTTCTATATATGTATAGATTTTGTTTAGTCTTAGCGCAAATATATACCAACATGACACGGTGTGTCGTTTTCATCAGTCTAGCTGTTACCACGTACATGCACGGTATTCTGTAACATATTTCGTTATCATTATGCCGTTATCAAAATTTGTGTCAAAATATAATAATTACAATCGACTGCATTAGAAACAATTAAAATATTCATTTCAAATAAGGTCACCGTAAGTGCAGCCTCGTGGGTTCAAAATCCCATCGGATCTGACTATACACAACGCCATCACGCATGGCGTGAAAATGAATAATTATAACTATGAAATGTTATATACTGCCAATTTACATTGCATGACAAAGAATTGTTGCTAGAAAACATTGCATTGACATCAAGCATGAGTGCTCGTTCCGTAAATGGGAGGTCCCGGGTTCGATCCCTGCCGGGTCTGACCCAAGACTTTAAAGTGGGTAGTGACTGTTCTTTCGCCTAACACTCGGCATTACGAAATGAAAGTCACGGTTCTTTCGGATGGGAACTTAAAATAAACGAGGTCCCGTGTCACGGTGGGCTTGGCACGCTAAAGAACCCTGTTGTATAATGTCAACAGCACAACGCACAGGGAAAATTTCTGCACCTTCGCCTATAGCTGGCGACGTCTCGATATAAGTAAAATATTCTTGACTGGGACGTTAAACACCATTACTCAACTCAACTCACTCAATCATGTTTTTCACAATTTCAGTAATAACGCACAGCGTATCAATCAAAGACCGAAACTTTTTTTTAAGAAATTAAAAAAAAAACAATTATCACTAGCATGCATTAAAAACAAACATACGGATCCATGTCCCAATAACAATCCAAAAACAAAATAAAAACTTTGAATCTGGTAAATTAAGTTAAAAAGGTGAACTTCCACCAAGGATGTGAGGTCGGATGCTCCGAAGAATACGTGCCTCGTGCTTAGGTAACAACATCCGCCACATGTGTAATCGAAAATGTGAATGAAAGGAACATGAAACTATGGGAAGTCAACATATCCAGGATAATTTTGATACAGAGACACCTAAACATTCTTCTCAACAACATTGTGATGACTACATGTATTTTAATTTTTAGGGCGTTAACAAACTACCCCAGTACTTTTTAAAACTAAAGAAAGAAGACTGAAAGATGAAAGCACAATAAGACGATTATCCCAATTAGAAATATATTGCTTTTAGGCGAATTTCAGTTTTGTCACCAAGATGTAGACACGAAATCTTTTTTTTTTCAAGCCAGCAGATGTTTAGATGATTGGAAATATTTATTATCTTAATTATTCATTACCTTTTTTAAAATTTTTTGATTTAAAAAAAGCCATTTTGACAGATAAAATGTGATACTACTTGTCTTAACCTCTCTAAAGAATTTACTCAATATGAAAAAAATGAGGTAATACAGGATTTATAGACAAGTCACATGTGTTGCCCACATGATTAGCTGTTCACTAACTTGTGAAGTAAATTACAGGCATGTCGAAAGTTTAACATTAACCCAATGAATTATCGGCTAATTATAATCGGCAACTCATCTCAGTAGCTACAGTACAGACCTGTACACCGGGGTACCGCAAAGGAGTTGAAGCCCGGCTGACAAGCAGAAGAGATATGGACCTACAGTGGCTGAGAATCTGTATAAAGGTTAGTAACAGCTGTCGAAAAAACGGCCGATGTAACGAGTGGCGAAATAAGTACCTATTCTACACCGACCAGTTAGGTTAGTGTTAATCTTTCGACAGGTCTGTACTGTATAACCCGGCAGATTTTCTACCCGCAGCTGTGATCTATTTCTTGCAGCTTTAAAGACACTGATTGTCAATATCTCGTCTCCTCGACTACCGAGCTGCGATTCCCTTCGTTAGCTTAGTGTTAAACTTTCTACAGGTCTGTACTGAACGTTATGGTGTGACTATCACACTTACCGCCTATAAGGTGAAATAATTAAGTTGAAAAAAGAGAAATTACCTAATAAAAAACTTATATTTATGTAGTAAACGTGTTAATAAGAATTTCTATGCAAAATGTGTCGAATATTTTACCTTTACCTTGCATGCCAGACACGTGATTTGGAGAGACATTGGTATCTTTAATTTTTGTACTTTAAATGTCCAACGCGTTTTGTTTGTGATCACTTGTAAGAAATGTCGGAGATAAAATGTCGGTCATATGTTGTTAGGTTTCTTCTAATGGTTGTTTTTTAATATAAATTTAGACATAATATTTTCGTGTTTTCTAGAAAAAGAAACATGACAGAACATGTGAAAAGAAGCAGCTAATGAAAAAAGAGTACACAGACCAAAGTCCGAAATCCACGTATTTAAAAACGTTTACATAAGAGTAATACATTGCACTCACAAACCTCCAGACGTGGGGACGAGATGATCGATAAAAGTAGCAATTGTGGGTCATTTATTTTTGAAGACATTAACGGACGGAAAAAAATTATAACTGAAAACTTACAATTCAAACAGCCTACGCAACCAAAAGCACAACACAATATAACAACCAACAAAATTAAGAAAAGTATAATGCAATTTAGAGCAACCAACTACAGGACACAAAGCAATCACGAACACGTCAAAAAACAACACCAAACAAAATCAAGAAAAGGATAATGCAAGTCAAAGCAACCAACTACACGGCACAATACAACAGCCAATTCAACGAGCCAAATATAACAAGAAAAGAAATCACAATTTATTGAATAGAAAATCTCCGACATTAAATTGGGTTATATATACTACGATTTTAGTAAATTGTTACAGTTTTTCTGAAATTTAAAGTGAATTGCCGTTATATAAGTCAAATGATTTATTGTTTTGCAATATACCTTACCAAATGTTGTTTTTAACTTTGCTCTTTTTGATCAAGTTATGTTTAAGATTAGCTACTACAAATGTACATTCTAAAATTAGATTTCTTATGGTTTTTCATAGATGCCTCAAGTGGTATTCTTGGTATTACGTAGTAAATTGATTTTCCTTGTTGTGGTCAACCATTCTGTTTGACATTTCCATTTTCTAAATTATAAATTACGTTACAAAGGTCTCATGAAGTCCTAAATCTTGTGGTCAATGGTCTTGTTTATTGCGGAAATACATCTTTTCTCTATTTACAGAAATTGGGATCACTGATCTTATAATTCCTGACATTGACGGACATACAACTGAAACTACATTACGTGGGAGGAAAAATGTCAGTTAAGGCTACCTTGATGGAAAGAACATTTACATGTATGTAAAACAAAAACATGTCCGAATCACAAGAGCAAAGTAAAAACAACTTTGAAAACTTACAAATTACTAATATAAAACTACTCAAATTATGTTAAACACGTGAACTTCGTCCTCGGATGTGAGGCCGGGTACTTCGGAGGTATATGCGCGTTGTCTAGCTAGCTACACCCGCCATGTGTGAAATGTCTAATAATGTAGCATTATTCAAATGGTCTGGTAATCTTTCCAAAAAGATATCTAAAAGTTAGCATTAATTTGCATTAAATACAATCTATGATGGACGTGTAGTAAATTGATGTTACAAATGAATGAAACTAAGTATTTAAATCCCACACAAAGTAAAAAATAAATCCAAAATTATCAACAGTTGACATTTACAAAATCAAATATGAAATCTGACATCTTTAAAATGTGTGATTGACATTTTAATAAAGTATAGGTAAGCCATTTTTCTCGTCTGCTTCCGCCTTCTGTTGTCTGCTACCTCTAACCTTCAACAACATCAATCAATCTTACAAACGATAAATATTGATGATTTAAAATAAATATTTTTAATTATAGATAAACCCCATAGGGCTTTTTGGAAAAAATATGTCTGTTTTAAAATTTGTGTAGGAAAGCAGACATACATGTAATGCATAAAGACGGGGCTTTCTGTAATAGTGCATTTCAGAAAACTACAGTTTCCCTTTTATTTGCTCTTTTGATTTTTGCAAAGAGTTTCACAAATTGATTTCGGATTCATTTTAAAAAGACGTGTATTAGGTCATTAGCAATATGCAAATTAAACTGACATGTTATAATGGATAATTGTTCGCAGATAAACACTGTTTCAAATTTCTGAAATGACTAATAATATTTTCAGACATAAAATTGTTCGTTGAAATGCAATATAATGACCTTATATTCTAGACATACAGCCTAAATTTGTTTTTGCCATCGTGAAAAAAGAAGAAAACTGTCGTTGTAAAATTATTCAAAAATTTAAATATCCATACCAACTTGGAATATTTAAGTATAATATATGTCTGGTTTATTTCCTTTCGAAAAATTACTACTGTGTTATTTCTTCAAGTATGCAAGATTGCATTTTGTGACCGCGAAAGATGTGGGAAGCACAAATTTAATAACCATATGGTTCATAAAGCATTTTCCCCAACCAGAAAAATCAAATTTTTACGCTTATTTCTAGAAATGGGGCGCATTTTGTGCATTGTCCGTCTGACCGTGATAGTTCGTCTGCATTTCTCCTCCAACACAGTTAAAGATGTTATACTAGGTATACATAACTACCAAGGCATCGCACTTTGTGTGTCAGAAAAGGAGGTTGTGTCCTTTTGATTTTCCAACCTACTCCTCTAACAAAAAGTTGGAAGGCCAAGAAACACCTGGCGGAGAAACTTGCAAACAGAAATGGATAGAGAGGGATACAAATGGCAAGACCTGGTCAGACTAGCACAGAATAGAACCAGATGGAGGAGTGTTGTCAGTGGTCTATGTACCTCCCTGGTACCACAGGCATAAGTAAGTAAAGTAAGTACTCCTCTAACACTTCTGAACAAAACACGACATATTATAGTCTAGAAATCTATTTTTTGTTTCCATTTCACATGATACTTCTTTGTTATTTTACGTCCTTTTGTCATTTGCGATCTGTAACAACAGTTGAATGACAAAAATACCAACGGTCCCATGTTACCCCGTCAAACAACGCTCTTGTTCCTTGTTGTGGTCAACCACTTTTTTGTTTACATCTTCATTATCGTATAAACTACTCAACAAAGGTCTCGTGAAGTCCTATTACCTTGTGGTCAATGGTCTTGTTTATTGCGGAAGTACATACTATCTCCATCTACAGAAATAACTTCAAGTCTCCAAATATAGCTTTACTACTAGACAATTATGTGTCGTAACAACTTGTACGTCTGATGAAAACATTTCCGTAGTAAGTCTGAACTCAATGATTAAACTTTGTTTTTTGTTTTTAAAAATATTATTAGTCATTGTATTTCCTTTCATAAATTAGATATTTCTTTACTCATCATGCAAAGTTGAAAACATTTTTGATCCACTAGTGTTGTTTTTGTGATAATGTCGTCCAAAGCAAAACACCAACAGAAAACGGGCTATTATATTATGCAAAACAATAAGTTGTATATAATTCAAATTTTTCTAGGTCATTGGCTTCATGGTCATCATGCGACTGGCCAGGGGTCAAACGGAAACGCCAAGTGCATGTTATTATATACACATACCTGTGTTCACAAACTAATGGTCTCGCAGTTTTGATAAGTTTATAAACAATTTCAATTTTCATGGCCATATCAAGTCAAATTGTAATGTTTTTAGAACAACAAACGGTTTTTTTCCAAGAGGGGTGGTTTGGCTATTTGAAGTATCTGAAACACAACAATGGAAATCATTTAATTACATCCAGTGACAAAATTGATAGTTTTACCATAAATGGTTGAAGATATGGCACTTTAAGCCTTAGATTCTGTTCTTCCATTGAGGCGGTTAGTACTAGTGAACTTTGAACAGCAAAAAAGCCTGGCAAACGTTTCTCCCACTATGGGAAACAAACCTAGGCGACGGGTGGCTGTGTTTCTCTTCTCTTGAATTCCCATTCCATTTGTTTGTTTGCTCGTTTTCTTTGTTGCGTTGGTTCTTGCTGTCATATACCATTTTTTTAATTTAACCATAAAATACATTTAAAAAATGGTATTGTCATATACCATTTTTGAATGTACTTTATGATTAAATTAAAATAAATGGTATATGACATTGCCAAACACGTTTTTTCTTTTAATAAAGACACTTGTTCAAATGTAACTATAATGGGTACTTTACATCAGACTCCTACAATGTATTCTAGAAAATATACAATTTCTACAATCTGTTCCTCAACCATCAGATATTGAGAGATACATATATTTTACAAACGCTTAAGACTCTGAACCTATTGGACTAGCACTATCTATATGAGGAAGCAATGATGAATATCAACGGAACATGCTACAAGCCAGATAGTCAAATGTATCGCATATTCAAATTATATTAAAATCTGAATCAAATTTCATTTTGGTCAATTTCATTTATTAATAAATGTAAAACCTGATATTTGAAATTGAAGTACAAAATCTATATTAAGTTCGACTACTAGTTTCCGCAACCTACACAACGGAAAACAAACCATATCAAATAATATTTTCAAATTTTCTGTAAAAATTGTATTTTCAAAATTGAAACACCTGATATTTTTAAATTTGAAAATAAAAACAAAAACACAAACCGATATTTTTGTTATTGTTTTATTTTTAGTTCAGACGCTGATTCATCGTCCTCACGCACAGCACAGGCCTGTCTAAAGTTCAAACTAAGGAAACTAATTGAAGCCTAATTTGCAATCCATCTGAGTCCACCGCTAGCTATAACTCTGTTTTTCAACAGCTGCTGTCTTAGTCTTGGCCTCTTTTTGTCAACTAACTCGCCATATCTCAGAAACTCGACAGCGCCAAGTTTCGACTCCTTTTCGTTAGCTCGGTGTCAAATTTTCGACAGGTCTGTACTGTATTTTACAAACATGTATTATAACGACGTTCTGTCCCTGTCTTTGTTATTTTTTGTTCTTTATTTTACATCATTATCATTTAGAACATGATTTCACTTGTTGTATGCGTTCCGGTGCAGATTAAATTTCTCGTCCTATTTAAAGTTTGCCTTCCTAACATCCTTTAATCGTGTGTTTAATGTGTATTTCTGTGACCATAAAGGTTATTTTCTCACGTTAAACACATGTTGTTTAAGAGTGACATGATATGACTCACTGTGAAGATGATTTGTAAATTTTGTCTTATCTATTCCGTTTTCCGATTCAAACAATTAGTATCACCTTATCAACACCCAAAGGTCCCCCTGTCAAAGCAAAAGAAATAACGCTATGATTCAGAATTTTCTGAACATTGTATTTATTGACCATCTTAAGTTTTTGTTCCAAAAAAATGAAACTAAAAGTAATATTATTTCTTACAAATGAATCAGCGTTTTGTTTCCGAATACACATATCTGTATCCAGTACTTTACTTTCTTCTACTGACCAGATTCTACATATATTTTCCCATAGGTTTACATTATAACATAATATGGAATTAAAAATGATAAGAGTATCGGTGTAGGTTAAATGATGGTATGAAAATGTTCGTATAAATGAGATGAATAACTTCGAACAAGGTCGAACACAGAAATTTTTTGCTACCTTAAGCAACTAGTAAACTTACTGAATATAAATCTTGTGACCGGAACAAAATGACTGTATCCAAGGCACTGTACTTATCAAATCCTACCACCTCCACATGGTGCACCAAACTCTTGGCTCTGGTGATTTCTTTCACTTTAAGGTCTGTCCAGTCTATACATGTCTTCATTTCATTCAAACTGTCCATACAAATCTAGAAAAAAATGAAAAAAATACTATTAAAATTCACAGGTACTACATTCGCGGAAGAGGAACCTTTGACCTGGAAGTAATGGAGCCATGCCTACTGGTGCGTTATGTTGCCAAGCGCTTGATTGTCAAAGTGGTATTCTTATACTATGCCTAACTACTTGTTCGAAATCTTTGCGTTTAACTTAATTTGCCAGTTTGTCCAGTTTTCAGAAATTTTAATTTGCTTTTGGGATTGCGATTTGAACAAGGATCAGTGTTTCTGCTTGGTGATTGCGATAGGTGTGTTTGATTGAATGGCAAAGGGTAACTATTAAGAACACCAAAACGACTGTATAATAGGCTAAACTCAAAACAAGACACATGGTAATAGCTATAAAGACAAAAAATGACATTGAATCCACATGGAAAAGGTTACGTCTTAATTTCCTGAATGAAACCGTTTTACAGGAAAACGGAGCACCATTTTTTACGGAAAAACGGCAACTGGTGCGATTCCATATCCACTTGAAATAATTATTCTGCACAAAACTTATGTGCCACGTGGTGCATTGGCAAATTAACTCATTGGTCTATATTTTACCGCACATTTTAGCTAAAACTTATGCCTTAAATAAATGAAACAAATGAGTATTTTACTACAAAATACCACATTTGAGGCGATAACATGATACGGGAAAATGCAACTGGTGCGATATCTTTTGCAAATAATTGTTCCACACAAACGTTAGGGGTGCACCGGCTTAACCTTTTTATTCTATTTTCTATCCATATTCTAGTTAAACTGATGCCTTAAATAAATGGAACAAACGAGTGTTTTACTACAAAAATACCACATTTGAGGCGATAAAATGATTAGTAAATGTATTTATTTCTTGAACGAATTTACAAATTAAGTGACCGCATTTTTTGCTAAATGGTGTCGGTATGCTTCATTACAAACAAGCTCTGATCTGTGTATATATTATTTCAATAATCTGGATATAAACGATCCTGATGTTGCCGTTAATCCCGCCGATAACTGGAAACACCTGTAAGACTGGAATTTTTATTGTCAAAACAAAACATCAAATAACCCATATTTTACTACTAATAATGATGTTATTTTAATAATACTGCTAGTATGTCTATAATTTATATCCCAAAATGTATTTAGTAAACAATTTAGTAGAATAATACGTGTTTTTAAATTAATAAAGTATTTATTAAATTGGACCATTTATCAAACATTAATTATGATTTATGACATTTTTCGTAAAACTGTGTTATTTTTAAAATGTCAAAGATCAATTTTTTCATCTGGTGTATGTGTTCAGAAAACTGTGTTACTTTTGAAAGTTCAAGGCCTATAGGCCAGGGTCAATGTTCTAACAAAAAGTCTACTATGGACACATCGTAATTCTGGTTTATACTAAAATACTGTATACGTCTATTAGGACAAACATAACAGAGAGAATCCTGGTCCTGTGTCTTTCTATACATTTTTGTATTGTAGTTGGATCTTGAACTATTCTTGACCTAATTTTGGGCTAGTACCATTTTGGATATTGCTAAAAATCCCTCTTTTTCTTTTTTTAAGATCTTAAAAATATTTGAATTTTCACAATGGTCCTAGCACTACTGATAAGGAATTTTTTTCCGAAACGGCCGTCTAATGCTTCAAAATTGAAACGGCTTAGTAATAATTAATAGTTAATTAGAATTACTAAGCTAGTGACTACACTACAGTTCTGTCATATACCATTTTTTCATTTATTAAATGATAATTATTTTTAAAGAATGATATATGACATGACATTGCTATTATAATAGATGGCATCAAGTTATTATGCAGAAAATGTACTTTTCATAACTTTACTAGTGCTTCAAATAAATATTTAAGAAAATACTTGGTCAAATGCTTCTAGAAAATATTCTACAAAGAAGATACTATTTAAACATGGAATTCCTGAAAGTTCTCCAAAGCACTCGTGTAGACAGTGTATAAAAGACGTTGAGTGCAAACAGTAATATCTTCAGATTTTCTGATGTCTTGACGTCATAAAACGCAATTAAAGAAATAAAGAGAAATAAAGAAAATCCATCTGATATGCGTTTAATCTAGCACCTTTAGACTCTCAACTCTTGTTTAATATCAAGAAACGTAAGCTGATTTGATGTGACGTATTAAATCAAATGAAATACATACATACTTTTAAGTGCAAAGTGTTTGTGTTCTGTTGTACAGACCTGTCGAAAGTTTAACACTGGGAGTTAACCAATAGGAGTCAAAATTCGGCTGCAAAAGTGACGTAGTCGAGTTGTGGATAGCTAATGGCGAAAATCTGCCAAAAGATAGAAAGCAACTGCAGAAATGTTGTAACTTGAGATATATATATAGATGTTAGCTGCCCAATTTGGGACTAATTCGTTAGCTTAGTGTTAAACTTTCGACAGGTCTGTACTGTATTTGGTGCTGTTGAAAAGGTTATTGTTTTAAAAATTCGGTCGATTCGTGTCTGTCTGCTGATTGTACTTTTTGCAGAGGTTATGGAAAGTTTAGTAAGGTACTGAATATTATTATGCAATACCAACAGCCATATGGATGATGCAATACTAAGTTTGGTTTTTTTATCGAAAAAAATTGAAAGACATATAAAAACGGTAATAGAGTTTTTTGTGAAAAGATACACAGCTGGCATTCGACATTTACGATACAATTCCCCCGAATCATGACCGATTGACAAGTTGAGAAGTCAGTATGTTTAGAAAATTTGGCAACAAATATTCGCAACATCAGGCATACAGCTGTGTAATTAGATTAGTAACGGAGCCCCTTTGGTGACACGAAGAAATATATTTCAAACTCGTGCGCACGACTTTTTAACTCTTGCATACGACTTTCAAACTGGGTAATAAGTGATGCACACGGTTTAAAATATATTTCTTCGTGTCACCAAAGGGGCTCTGTTAAGTAATAAGCATTGCAACTCTGTATTTGTTGATGTGGACCTACTTAACTCTTTGTAGCAATGCTCTGCTTATATTAGTAAATTAAAATAGGCTTCGGTTTAACAGTAAATTGTCTAATTCTAAAGTGAGATAAACAATGTATCTCAGTTTGCTTAGTTCGAATTATATACATAGTAGTTTGGGCTTGCCACATTACATTCAAGTCTTTATAATACAATATATTAATTACATATTTATTTTGTGATATAGTGATATATGTTGTCAAATTCAAAAAAAAAAAAAAAAAAAAAAAAAAACCAAGCATACCAGTCCATGCTCAAATCACAATCTAAGAAACAAAGTAGAAACTTTGAAAACTAACAAATTTAGTTAACCTCGTAACTTTCACCAGGGAATTGAGGTCGGGTGTGAGGAAGGGTAAGCATCTTCTGTTTAAATAGCTATACCCACCACATGTGCAATCGAAATTCGGAATGAAAGGAACATGGATCTATGGTACAGGATAACGAGACATTATATCTAATTATATAAAACCAGTTTTAATTTTACAGCACTAGTGCTAGACGGCCGTTCCGGAATACAATTCCTCATCGGTAGTGCTTAGACCAAAATTATGAAACCAAAACTTTTTTCCAAGATGTTTAAAAGAAAACCAAAGGACTAAAATATATTTCACCAACATCAGCTAACGCTAAGAAATATTTGCATGTGGGAGTATACCTTAGTGTTTGAGGAATTGTCATATTATAAATTTTTGAATATTTCATTCAGAAAATTCAAAAAAATATACTATAACAGAATTTCAAATTTTACTAGCAACAAATTTAAATAATTATAGTATATTTCTGACAATAACTTATAATTATTGCCTACTGAGTTTGTGATATCTTTGGGGCACCAGATTTAACTTTATTTTGACGACGGTAAGCAGCATTGCATTACGCCTACATATACATTTCAATCGCCATAATATGCAATATGCATATAATGTATATTAACCTCAGATACCACCTCCGATGTTTTTGAGTGTTATAAAGAATTTGGGATATGAATCGCATCATGGATTACAGAAATTAAAACATTCTATAACTTGGGAGGTATGTTCGCTAGAAAGATAAGGATTATGTAATGTAGAAATTGTAATCTGTTTCTTAAACTACAAAGCTTCAGTAGGTCATATAATCTAAAATAAATAAATAAATAAATAAAATAAGGCAAAAATGCATGTATTGGAACGAATGATGTAACACTCGAACGTCGTAGAACCCACGGGGTAATCCTGATACACCGCATTTCATTTACGTCGGAGTATTCCGTCGGTTTTTATTTACGTCTGAGTAAAATCATACATTTTGGTCGTTACGCTTTACGTTAAAGAGCACAGAAGACGGTTTTTATATAACTTCACAAAAACGAAACTTTAACAGAAAGCAAAAGGTTATTCGCATTATATTTAATGGTATTTAACTGCCTCATATAAAATTTTGCAAGAATTATTGATATTTTTCACGTACCTGTAACATTCTATTTTTGGCAGGTCCTTTTGTTTAGCAGCTGATTTTAATAAAGCGGTTTTGGATTCAAATGATGTTTCTTCTAAAAATTCTCAAGAAATGTCTATACTTTCATAAACTTGCGAAGACAGAAGCTTTACTCTGCTTTTAAGCGAAATATCATGTTTTGTTTAAGCGGAGTGGCATAAATGTTACGCTTTCCGACCAGCTGCGTTATGCTTTACGTGAAGACATGTTACGCTTTCCGTTTAATATGATTCGCAATTGACAGAGCCACACTCTCCGTTATAACTTTAGATCAAACGTCTTTCTCGATTAAATCTTCACTTGTTGTTTCAGAAATGATTCAGAAAGCATTGCAGAACAGGATTCAATTTTTAAAGAGAACAAAACCACACACATTTCGTAACATTAGCCAATAAAGAACAAAACAACATACAATGTACATGCTTTTTAACAATACACTTCTCCCAAAAGGAAACACTTGGGAAAGTGTAAACCGACTTAAAGATAGTTATGTCATGTGCTACTTTTGAATTTTTATGAATAATACATTCAAAAGTAGCACATGACAATTTTACCAATTGCACAAATAAAACTACAGTCAATCCTGCTGATAAGGCAACTCAAGGGAACTAGTAAAAGTGGCTTTATGGGCAGGTAGGCCTTATATAAGGTTCAAATGACATGAATAAAGAGCAATTTAGATACAATTTTTTCTGACCTGTAAAAGCAAGTGGTCCTTATATAGAGGTGGTCTTTAAGGCAAGTTGGACTATACGTGTCAAAAACAAACATGCTTATCCATTTCCGAATCACAATCCAGAAGCAAAGTAAAAACTTTGGAACTGACAAGTTAAGTTAGACACGTGAACTTCCACCAGGGAAGTGAGGCCGGGTGCTCCGGAAGGGTAAGCACCTCCTGTTTAGCTAGCTACACCCGTCACGTGTGCAATCAAAATTGTTTGAAAGGAACATGAAACTATGAGACGTCAAATATATCCAAGGCAATCCTGGACACTGAGACATCAAACTTATCAACAATACTGTGATGACGGCCTTGATAAGCCTAGGCTTGCAATATCCCTGAGTCAACAATTTATTTGCAAGCAGCCTACTTCGTTGTACAAAGTCCCCGTAGTGGGAACAAGCTCTACCATAGCGTATTAATTGGGAAACAAATACACCATAAGCAGGAGAAGCAGGTATATTGCTGCATAAAAAAGGAAAGTTGACAATAGAAAATTGAAGTCATCACGTTTGTCATAAAGTTTCAAATGTAGCCTTTCTTGTGCGTCATAATTCAGGTATAAAATGTGTGTTAAATACCATTTTAAACAGGAAAACTGTTCATATATATGGTTTTCAGCCCATCTGAGCTATGGGCTCAGTTGAGCTATTGCAATCTATCACCGTCCGTCGTTCGTAAACTTTACATTTGATCATCTCCTTCAAAACTACTTGAGCAAATTTGATGAAACTTTGTGATTATCATGCCTGGGTAACAGGAATTTAAAATTGTGTTAGTTATTTGGCCAAGCCTAAGAAGATGGCTGCCGTTACTACATATAGCAAACAAGACCAAAAATCTTTTTCTCTGAAACCAAAACCCGCAAGCAAATTTCGATTGGATTTTGGAATCAGGATATATAACTGAGAATATGAAAATTGGACGAAAATATGTAATGCGTGTTTTGCGTAAAGTGTGTAATATGTAAAACTCAACAAAGGCTGTACTGTATGGAGAATTTACTATTGATCTTGTTTTGCTATTTCTTCGAATTAATGTCAAGATCAAAGCTCAAGGTCATGTCCCAGTTTATGATCTTTGATTAAAATTACTTTTTTAAACATTTTAGGTGATAGTTAATGCATTGGATTTTCAGTTTATTGTAGATATTGACATGACAATCATTTCTATACATAGATCAAGGCCATTGGTTCAAAAGTCAAATTCACAATGCACAAGTAAACCAAAATGGTTAATTATCTGCACTGATTATTAACTTTTTGTATAGGCATGTGTGTTAGAACATTGGTTTAGATCAAGATCATGGGTTTAGGGTCAAGGTTACAGATTTAGAAAGAATACTGAAATGGAAACAATATATAAACAGATAATGACATCACTTTCTACATATCTCACCCAACTTTTTAAGCTCACACGTGTTATTGTGCTGAGACGACCATTGATCCATTGTAAATACCCAGGCGAGCGTTAAGGCCCCCATCTTCCTATTGTTGACGGTTTATAATAAAGTGAATGGCGGGCAGGCGGGGAAAATAGGGTACCTCCTTTGTGAACTCAACTCCTCCTACAGTTTTCAACCAAAAACCTTGAAACTTCACAGAATGTTATTATATATATTGAAGAAGTGCATCTGACTTTATGGAAATATTTCAAGATTTTTTCCCATTTTTCCAGACTTTGAAACTTAGTTACTTTGTACTGTATATATCAAAAGATTATCGAAGATGTGCACCCGACTTAATTTTCCAGAGTTTGAAAAGAGGGTACCTAACTCCTCCTACATGTTTAAATTTTCTTCCACACTTTACACCCATTCAATAGAAATTTTTAAAAAAACAACCGGCCCATTGAGTATTTGACCCATTTTGTTATTTTAAACTTTTTAATCTAAGAGTATATTTGAGTTGGATTATAGTGTTTTACGCCCCAGTCAAGATTCTTACACAGATATCGAGGCGGTCAATTCACAGATGGTAAATTAAACAAGTGTACCAAGAGAAGCTGCCGACCTTCGACAAGCGAACTGCAAACTTTCTCACACTGTCCTAGGTTGGACTCGTACTAAAGCGACCAGAGGCACTATGCTCCATAAGGCCACCCTTTAGACCACTTGGCCACCCATAAAACACCATTTATTTCACTTGACTGGGGCGTAAAACACAATACCTTATTCAACTACATTCCCAGATGAAAAAGGTAAAAATTAAAAAAAAACCCACATAAATGAACTAAATGATCCTTTTCAAAATGGTATTTCTCGCGTATAGTTTTATTTATTTGTGTAATTGGCATAACTATCTATAGATAGGTTTACACTAATCGAAAAAGATGTTCAATCTAAAGTTAACGAAGAGTGTGCTCTGTCAATTGCGAATCATATTAAACGGAAAGCGTAACATGTCTTCACGTAAAGCATTAACACAGTGGTCGGAAAGCGTAACATTATGCCACTCCGCTTAAACGAAACATGATATTTCGCTTAAAAGCAGAGTAA
>CM037862.1:29581168-29603668 GCA_021292105.1 Anadara kagoshimensis
AAATCTTGGACTGAAGTAATGTAAAAATTATCTGTTTTACACCAAAGTCAATAGCGTTTCATTTCTTTTGAGATAAATTATGTTGCATCATTAAATTTTGGACTAATATACAGAACACACTTACATGTATTTTAGATTCTGTTACACAATGCACTAAATTGAAGAAATGTTTTGGGTTTTTTTTCGGAAAGACTTCCGTTTGTACCCTCCACTAAAATTTCAATTTTGATCTAAACAAGTCTAAAAATGACAGAATCAAACCATTTTGAACATTTTTGTGAAAATGATTTGAGATAAAGTGTAATGAGTTTGAACCCTGGAGGAGTCATACAAACCGAATTTAAATTCCGGTATATTGCTTCCTCGCCTGGCGCACGGTGTCAAGAGGACAGAGTGTCTGTTAATTCACTATACTAGGATAACGTGACTGGGGGAGTGGTATGTTTCTCTGTGGCCTACTGACTTTGTAAGCTAGTATCTAAAAGCCGCCGTAAGCGAGGACGAGTTAAAAGCAGACCATAAGACGTTAACCAATATTACAACTAACTGATCTCTCTCTCTCTCTCTCTCTCTCTCTCTCTCTCTCTCTCTCTCTCTCTGTGTGTGTGTGTGTGTGTGTGTGTTCACGGTGTATGAAACAGTGAGTATTTGTGGCTTTTATCAACGCGTTGTTTAATTATCCGTATTTCTCGGGGTCAAGTTTTACATGTAATTGATTGTATAGGTTTCCACCTGGAACTGTGTTCACCATTCTTTAAAATATATTGTTGTAGTAAAGAGTTACGTGGTATGGTAAAACTAAGAAAAAATTTAATCGTATTTTATCTAATATTTCAATAAGTCGGCAGAAATGTGATGAAATTGATAAACACAAAAATAATATAATTTTTTATCTTCATGCCTATAATAAATATAAAATAAAACACGCACAAACAAAGTAAATTACAAATGAATTATTATACGATACCACAATGAAGTGAAATCAGGTAGCTTTATATAGCACTACATTGTGCGAAGATGACAAACAATACTTGCGGTTAAGAACAGTGTAGATGTCGGAGCAGTCTCCGATGTCAAACGGGATGGTGGTTGAGTATTTCCGTGATGGATATTCGACCACTCGCCCTTACCGGGGCTCTCTCAATTCTTATACTTCTGACTTTTAGCTTTCTGATTTCTTTCTGTTGCATTGTACAGTTGGTGTTCTATTGCATGCAATAGCCATCATCTGCCCCTTGACTAGGGTTGCCTAGTGGTAACGGCATTGCCATTTACCACAAAGTAACTATGGTCCAGGGTTCATTTTCCCTGGGGTACGGTTGCCTAGTGGTAAAAGCATAAGCTTTTAATCACAAGGACTCTATGCTCCAGAGAACCACTGCGGTAGCTCAGTGGGTAGAGTGCTCGCTCCGTATGTTGTGGTCGTGGGATCAAATCCCGAGAGGGTCTCGCCCAAGACTTGAAAGTGGGTAGTGAATGTTCTTTCGCCAAGCAGTAGGCATTACGAAATGAAACTCACGGTACTTTCGGACGGGAACTTAAAATAAACGAGGCAACGTGTCACGGTAGGCTTGGTACGATAAAGATGTCATCAGCGCATGCGCAGGCAAAGTTTCTGCACCTTCGCCTATAGCTGGCAACGTCTCGATATAAGTGAAATATTCTTGACTCGGACGTTAAACATCATTGTGGCACGACTATGCAAGTTTTCTTTTGTTCTCGGATGTTCTATAAATCCCCATACAAGTGAATAATTTGTAGGGGCGGAGCCTAATTAAGTATATCAGTGTGTTTGTGTGTGTGTTATTGTAAAGCACCACAACGTGTTGTATAATGCCATCAGGTGCTAATTTCAAATTGAAATCATGTATGCATATGCAAAGTAGACCAGGTGTTGTGCACCACATGGGGCATAGATATGATGTAAAACTACCGACCAACCATCCTCTTTCCCTCGAGGTCTCTGAACTCATTGGTATAAAATACCATTCCCAATAATTCATTATTTGGCTGTTACTTTTGGCACAGTTCCGTTATCCACATGCACCACAACCAACTGCCCTCGGATGTTTAAATCTCTAAGCCCTTGCATGTAACCATTAACATGCCATATTATCTGTTATAAGGAAAAAAATAACAACACACTCGTGCGTGTGTGTGTATGTCAGTTGTGTAGCATGAAAAACCTGGTGCCAAAGGCGCCCAACGCACCGTGGTCACGTCCAAAGTAACTTGTTACAGGGACATGCTCCACCCACGTCCGGAAACTTTTGAAAAATTGGAGCGATTTGGGGCATTTTCTGTATTTTTAATCAATATTTACAAGGTAAAACTGGTTAACATTCGGAGGGGGGGGGTGTCAACGGGTCCTTCGGACGAGAAATTAAAACTGATGCCCATCTCACAGTGGCTGTTACAACGATAAAGAACCTTTTATGCACATTGCCCTGAGCGCACTGCAAAGGTCATAATTTCTGTCACTTCACTTACAGCTGGTGACGTCTCGATATTTATTATAAGTGAAATATTCTTTGTTGGACGTATATCTTTAGCAGTAGTGAATTGAACTGGATCTGGGTTTTTGGGCTCACATGCTTCCCCAGGAAAATGTACACGGCTTATCATCCGAGTCAGACGAACAAATTTGCTTATAACTGATATAACTACTAGACTGAGGAGCGAGGCGACGTTTTCTGTTGAAGATTTTTAAAACAAATCATTGTTTTATTTTCGCAATATTTTGTATTTTATTTTCATTTCCATTAGGCTTAAATGCACGCTACGCCACTGTATGTCTCTATCTGTGTGCGTGTGTGTCAGTGTTAAGCATCACAGCGTGTTTGTTCACGTTAATTATAGCTCTCTCTCTCTCTCTCTCTCTTTCAGCTCTCTGTGTGTGTGTGAGAGAGAGAGAGAGAGAGAGATACGTTGGGTATTTGTGTCTTTTATCAACGCGTTGTTTAATTATCCGTATTTCTCGGGGTTTTACATGTAGTTAATAATATAGGTAAGTCGGTCGTGCATGTTATTTTCACCTGGAACTGTGTTCACCATTCTTTTAAATATATTGTGCTAGTAAAGAGTTACGTGGTATGGTAAAACTAAGAAAAAATTTAATCGTATTTTATCTAATATTTCAATAAGTCGACAGAAATGTGATGAAATTAATAAACACAAAAATAATATAATTTTTTATCTTCATGCCTACAATAAATATATAATAAAACACGCATATACAAAGTAAATTTCAAATGAATTATTATACGATACCACAATGAAGTGAAATAGGGTAGCTTTATATAACACAACATTGTGCGAAGATGACAAGCAATACTTCCCGCGCTGTTCTTAACAGAATAGTGTAGATGTCGGAGCAATCTCCGATGAGTATTTCCGTGATGGATATTCTCCACTCGCCCTTACCGGGGCGCTCTCTCAATTCTTATACTTCTGACTTTTAGCTTTCTGATTTCTTTCTGTTGCATTGTACAGTTGGTGGTCTATTGCATGCAATAGCCATCATCTGCCCCTTGACTAGGGTTGCCTAGTGGTTACGGCATTGCCTTTTACCACAAGGTGTCTATGGTCCAGGGTTCATTTTACCTGGGCACGATTGCCTAGTGGTAAAAGCATAAGCTTTTAATCACAAGGCCTCTATGGTCCAGCGAACCATTGCTTTAGCTCAGTGGATTGGAGGTCATGGGTTCAAATCCCGACAGGGACTTGAAAGTGGGTAGTGAATATTTTTTGGCCAAGCACTAGGCGTTACGAAATGAAAGTCACGGTACTTTCGGATGGGAACTTAAAATAAACGAGGCAACGTGTCACGCTAGGCTTGGCACGATAAAGAACCCTGCTGTATAATGCCATTGGCGCAAGGCACAGGCACATGCACAATTTCTGCATCTTCGCCTATAGTTGTCGACGTCTCGATATAAGTGAAATATTCTTGACTCGGACGTTAAACACCATTACTTAACTTTATGGTCCAGGGTTCAGCTTGGTTAATGGCAAATACCATTGAACTATTGTCGTTTGCATTTATTAGTTGTCATGTTAGTGGAGAACTCACCGATAGTGAGGGAGGTCATGGGTTCACTCACTTGCCCACCCTGTATGATTTCTCCTTCCTGTGACAGTTTGGTGGACCTCGAAAGTGGTGGATTGACAATGCGGTTTTCATATAAAATCCATTCGCGGGAATTTCGGCGAGATTTTTTATCGTGTTGTCATATACCATTTTTTTAAATTTAATTATAAAATACATTCAAAAAATGGTATATGACAGTGTCATGACATCAAGAACGGCATAGGATTTATGTGAATATATTTTATATATGCCGATCACATATATATAACACGTATATTGTATATACCCTCAGTGGTTTAGTTTTTGATGTTTATTTTAATACCAGTGTTTTTTTTTTTTTTTTTTTTTTTTTTTTTGGGGGGGGGGGGGGGGTTAAGATAATATGAGATTTTATTTAGTACTTGACCAGGCTTTTAGTACAATACCCCTACATCCCACCTAGTACAGGGTAACGGGGTTTAAAATAATTTTCTATGTATATATTCAGCAATATTATGATAAATAATATAACATTTTAATGGCGACAAATAAATATTAATAACATTATTACGGCAATAACCATGCATATACACACACATGTATAGAGCACATATACATATATACGTACACACACATAAATATATGACATATTAGTTTCCCAGCTGGCAAAGTGAAAATTAAGTTCTGCTCAGTGGTTTAGTTAAAAAGCCCTTAAAATTCGATCACTTATTCAGTAAGGGACACAGATACGACCTAAAAAAGATCTTGGATTACTTATCATGTTGTAAAAATAACAGATCTACATATAGCAATAATAAAGTTTGAGGTAAGTAATCCACGATCTTTTTAGGCTGTTTTCATGCCTGATCCATTATTGTTAATAATTCATAATATTTCATCAGAAAAAAAGATTTCGCGAAAAAGCACTTTCCTAAAGAGGCGAATAACGCTTGCAATATCAAAAAACGTACCTTCACGACCAGTTCTTAAAGAGATGGTATTTGTCCGGTCTGTGCTTATGAAAAAGATCATCCTAAGTAGATAATTGACATATTCAATTTTGTTTAAATCAGTCATATTTAAGTTTTACCTATTATGTCCCAAAAGCGAAGGGGGGGGGGGGGGGGGGTAGTGTTCACTCTATTTAAACAGTAATTATGAAACCACTAGAACAATCTTTAGGTCAAGTAGATCTACAATAGAATATTCATAAAGTATCCACGCACACGGTTGAGAAAAACATGGATTTCCCAGTTGTGGTTATTTGGGGGACACTTTTGAAATGGCATTCCATTTCAGTTATAACTTTTTTTTATCTGGTGTTTCATATAAATGAAATAATTTGATACAGAGTAAGTAAGTAAGTAAGTAAGTGAGTGAGTGAGTGAGTGAGTGAGTTAGCGAGTGATTGATTGATATATATTGAAAGTTCTTCCATGTTTTAAACTCTTACGATATAAGAACTTTCATTCTGAGTTAAGTAATGGTGTTTTACATCCCGATCAAGAATATTTTACTAATATTGCAACGACATCAGCTATAGGTGCAGAAATTTTGTCTGCGCGTTGCATTGATGACATTATACAAAAGAGTGCTTTATCGTGCAAAGCCTAACGTGACATGGGACTTTGTTTATTTTAAGTCCCCAATCAGAAAGAACCACGGCTTTCATTTTGTAATACCGAGTGCTTGACGAAAAACCCCAGTTACTACTAGTATCCTCTTTCAAGTCTTGGGCCAGACCTGGTCGTGGTTCGAACTCACGTCCCACACTTACGGAGCAAGCACTCTACAAAATGAGCTACCACAGTGGTTCTCTTTCACTTTTGAGGGATGTCTTGTATCGTAAGCTAGGGTTCGCTTTGGTGTCGAATCTAGATTCTTTTTCATTGGTATATTGAGTTAATTAAGAACTGCAATTTGATTTTTTTGGCTTTTGTACTTTTTATTTTATGTCTTGCTACCTTAATGCCTTCTTTATATACCCGCTATTTCCGAAATCAAAGTTTGTTACATCATAACTTCAGTATCTAACGGTGTTCAAGTTTGTACTTCTGATCTTTGATATGATAACATTGGTTTTTGTTCATATGAAATTTACGACTTTTCATCTGATGTTTCTAAAATGAAATAATTTGATGCAGAACAATCCGTTAAAGGTGGTAGTTCTGGTGTGTTTGGAAATTCTATTTTGATGTGATCATATTGACTTGGGTCGTGCTGATCAAAGCGAGTCGTAACGTGGTCGTAAGAATTCCACATCTTTTTGCCTTTTTCACCTACAAAAGTACTTGTATTTGTAACGTCATCAGTATAGGAAATATCTTCATTTCTATCTATTTTGTCATATTCATTTGGCCGATTTTTCTGAGTCTGACATGGTTTTAATGAATCAGTTTTTGACATTTTTTCAGTTTTTCCATTATCACGCCCATCTTTCTTCTGGTGCCTAAAACATGTAAAATGTATATGGTATGGAAACATTATTATAACATACATGACACGAAGCATATGTTACATTTTATATATTTCTTCTAAAATGATAATGACAATTATACAGTAAGAATAATATTATTATAAATTTTCTTCAACTGTTACGAGTGATATACGTGCTAATACTGGTTCATTTATTGGATAAACAAGGCTAATGTTAAAACTAAAATGAAAGAACGGATTTTGCGGTTGAATAACATGAACTCTGCAACAGCAAATGGCATAACAGTAAAAAAAAGACAAGAGAAGTCAAGAAAAAAAAGACAAATGCTCTTTTCCTATAGACAACTAACGTATAACGTCTCGATATATGTAAGTGAAACTTTCTTGACTGGGACGTTAAACACCATTACTCAACTCTATGGGCAACTAGTTGCAAAAATAAGTGTGTTTGTGTTGCCACGGTTTTGTTTTATTTGTATTATGGTGTGATGTGCTCTTGGTTGCGTTGGCTGTTGCAAAGAACATGCTTCTTTTATTATTTTAAGATCTTTATCATAGTATCAGACAACAGTAATCTGAATTGTGTTGTTTTGGATTTCGAATTTAGATTACAAATAGAAACTGTGCATAGGTAAATAAGTATTTCATTTAGTCCTTAGATTTCAACAAATTCGTGTTGTAACCTTGCTGAAGATTTGTGATTTCCTCCACCATCCAAGAACTGGCCTCCTCGATATAAATGAAAGAATCTTGATTGGGTTGAACAAAACACTCCATTACTGTACTCCAAAGTCTCCAATATATTTATTTAATGTCCCAATAGTCTATCTAGGGGTTACGAAAGATTCTAATTTTGCGTAAAGATTTTGAAAAGTTCTATCTGTACCCTCCACTAATTGAGACTGAACAAGTCTAAAATATCTGAATAATGTTTTTGAAAAAAAAATCTTCAAAATATTTGCATAAAGTTTAAAGTGTTTGGCAGCAAAAGGAACAAATTGTTCATGGTTCACTAGCCTAAATGACAAAAACTCTACCTCTTATTTTCTGTAGTTCTATGGTTCGTATTTTCAGATCCAGATGTTGATTGGTGTGTCCATGCTGCAGTGTCTTCTATTTCGTCATACTGGCTGACACTACTTGTTACCTTGTTAATATATGAACAGAAAAACCTTTAAATATTTATATAGTTCCAGAAAAGAATATTTTTGGTCATCTCGATTAAGGAGTAACTGAGTTATTAAACTAAAAATGACTTAGTTTGTACGAAATTTCAACTCAGTGTAATCTCACTTCCCTCCCAAATATTTACGGTATGAAAACTAAGCAGGGATGCTGACTAAGAAATCTCTGGTGTAATAACAGTTCTATTTATTGAAGTGAATTTATTTTTAAAGTATGATTGAATTTCCAATTGTAAAATACCCTATGCTAGATGGCGATGTTTTATAGCTCTTTGCTATAGTATCTAGATTTCTCAACTTGACCGATTACTCGTTATTGTTCAAATATTGACTATTGTCGTTCGAATCTAATTGTAAGTTCGAATCGTAAACCACTTTTTAAAATTAAGATGCGCGTTTATCATTTTTAAAAAAGAATTTAAAGAACTTTTGTAACTTTTAAGAAAGTCAGTAGTATTACAAAGAACGCATTTACATTATCATTGTCATTTTATGGAGTATCACACTCCAAATACTACTAATGATCTTGAACTTTGAAAAAAAAAGTAGACACAATATGTGTTTGTCTTTTCTTGTATTGTGTTGTTGGTTGTTTATAGTGTAATTTTCTAGTGATATGTTTGTCTACTATCAGTCTTGTCTCTAGATCATCTCAGTTTTCGATTTTTATCGCCGCATTCTTCGCGTTCTTTCAGTCAGTGCTTTTTTCAATGAACGAGTTAATCCAAGACTTAGTATTAAATAAAAGTTCATAGAAATTTGCAAATTGCAACTGAATAATATGTTCATGTTAATAGCCAATATAAACAGGGACGTTAACTTAATAAATTGGAACCACTAATTATAAAACTTCCGACTTTGAATGGGCAATGAATTCTGATACAAAATACCGCTATCAATGATAGTAAAAATGGAATTCCCCATCATTGTGATAACGGGAGATCAGTCCCCGAACCTTTTATTTTGTTACACACAAATACATATCCCAACTAATGAACAGCCAACTGGACGTGCACAAAGACAATTAAATATAACCTTAAAAACTCAATACCGATAGTCAACTTATCAAACTTACCACTGTGACACTTTCTTCTATAATTGCGTAATTAACACCCTGTTTTTTCTTCGATTTCTTGGTTTTCCTGTTCAATACTACACACAGGATACAAATAGCAACACAGAAAACCGTCAATGTGCAGCCGATAATTATTGCAGTTGAATATGTCCCGAGTATACCACCATCAGTATTCGGTGGTGTAGATTGTGACGTCGAGGTGGGGGATAAAACCACTTCCTTTGTTGGTATTAATAGTGTTGATGAAGAACCAGTTTCGTCTAGAAGGAGAAAGAGAACGATTTCTTACAATGGATACAAATATTCCATGTTTAGGAGGTAGTATTTATGTTTTTTGACATCAACAAAATTTCTGTCGATCAAATGCCCAGTTCAGAGGAGGAAAGGAGAAAGAGAGGGAAATAAGGGAAATAAATCGATATATTCGGTGTTTTGAATAATCTCAAATTTTTATGACTGTTTTAGCAAAATTTTAAAAGCACATCAGAGTTATTTCCCCTTTCATGTGTATAGATGACACTGAGCGTTGTTTAACATTCTATTAAACTGTTACAAATGTTTTTGGTATGTTATTGATATTAAATTTTAATATCTTATATATCTTCCTGAGTAGCTATTTCCAGGCGCATAACGACGTCATCCACACATTAATACAATGAAAAGTGTAGATGTTACTATTTAAAATACCATGAAATTCACATGTGATATTTTATGCTCTTATAGTCATGCTATGCACTAAACTTAAAATTGGCCTTTTTGAATCAAAAGCGAGGGCACTAATTTTTTCCAATAGCAAAGCTATGACTCGTATCAGAGAATAGTCACTCCAACAAATTAAAAGATAATAATAGGTAAATGACGCACATAAAATTATTCTGGATCCTGTAGGGAATATACAGTCAAACCTGTCTATAAAGGCCACCCAAGGAAACCACTAATAGTGACCTTTATATACAGGCTCAAATAATATAAATAAAGAATAATTGGGATAAAATTCTACTGGCCTATATAAGCAGATGGTCCTTATATAGAGGTGGCTTTTAAGGCAGGTTGGACTGTATAGAATAGAAAGTTATCTCACAATCAAGACTATTTAACTCATATCGAGCTCAATTCTGGAATGTTTAAAGAAACCGGAGTAGGTAGAGAAAGCCTACAGCCAGTTGGTGAACTACAAGTTTCATTATAACACCTTTGATCATTCTGTCAATATTCACATTGAACATTTCAAACAATTATAATGTATTTTTATATCAATTACAAGCGAATAAAATCATAACCAAAACTTTATACATTGGGGTATTTGACTTACCACAATATCCGCAAGTTTTAGCACATTTATCCCTTGCCCAATCAGGCGAATAATTCTCTGTATTACAGTACGAAACATAGTTTGTAGAACAGATTAAAATTTTATCCTGACACATGATAAGTTAACGCTCTAGATTATTATTCCTGTGTCACTTTCTGAACTAGCTTTTAAAAAGCAGTTTGTGACAAGGAAAAAAAGCCCCGGATATATGTATACATGAACAAGAAAATGATTGTGTTACTAACTGAAATCGTGAATACAATGTTTTAGTCATTGTTATAACAATCTTTTTCCTTGAATTGAAGTGTATTTTAAATGTTTTTGAGTGATTGATATTAAAATACTTTATGATTAATTGTCATTACCAGGCTAGAACGGATAATGATTATATAGAACTACGGAAGCCCTTTAGTACTACAGAATGAGATAATTTAAATTTGAGCGCAAAACTTTAAACTCTAGCACTTTTTTCAACCGAAATGAATTAAAGGGTTTTGTCGTATTGAAGCAGTGTAATACTTATTCATAGATTTATTTGCACAAAATCTGATTGACCGTTTTAGAGGAACAAGTAGAATACTTAACAAAAAAGAGATTCAACGGGCATGTATTGCTCACCTGGCTATATACAATTGAGACAGTATCCAGTTAGACTTGTAATAAGATAACACATTAAGCTATATTGGACAAGAAGTTTCTTAACGATTGAACTGTTTTGAAATTACTTTCATAGTCAATGTCAATGCCAAACATTTATACAAAGCTTTGGCATTCATTTTGACTATAAACGCCATTTCAAAACAGTTCAATTGTTGTATATTTTTTTAAATTCTTGAATTCATTTCTAAGGGTAATTTGTGTTCAATTCTGGGATTATATTTCCGATTATATCGACCACGAAATGAACGTGCAAGAGTCACACGAATGTTCACGACGTACTACGTATAGTGC
The DNA here is from genome assembly GCA_021292105.1 of Anadara kagoshimensis. Taxonomy (NCBI): domain Eukaryota; kingdom Metazoa; phylum Mollusca; class Bivalvia; order Arcoida; family Arcidae; genus Anadara; species Anadara kagoshimensis. Next base: position 29,592,196 of record CM037862.1, read on the forward strand.
ATGCCGTAGTTGTGTATTACGTCAACAACATTATCGTTGATTCCGTGCACATCTAGTGAACGGACGCAGAGGCATGTCCGATGATCCGCTGAAAAAATTGCAACATGCACCAGATGAACTATCCAAATTCGGTAATAACAATTTCAGTGATAACAATTTACGATTTAGACACAGAAACTTCCGATAGACTTTGCGAAGTTGAAAAACGAATTGATCATCAAACACAAAAGCATTCAATACTCCAAGAAGTAAACCACCTGGGAACATGGGGGCAGCCATTTTGTTTACCAGGTTATAGTTCCTCGAGAATGTGTATTGTCGATATTGGTATTCAAAGGCAGGGATGTGGTCGTTTGGCATTTATAGTCCTATAAATGTCAAAAGTCTCAAACTGGAAGATATAGGAAATACGCAAAGCTAATGAAAACATAGAGGAGATGATTGTCAAATAATTTACTAAATATAGCGCCACATTTGCTCCATAAAATTATTTGGAACGTGACATTTTTTAAATGTGATTTTCTCGGTTTACTCCGGTTTCCTCTTTTATAGCAATATAAATGCAGAACCTACATGTAGCTAATGGACCCATACGCCACAGCCACACAATCCAAAGGGGAAATGCTTTAAGGAGCCAACTTATAATGGGGTTCGCCGCTATACCACGTGATACCTTCTAACGTGTCTGCGAAACGTTTGTTTCCAATAGACATGGAATCGCACAATACGACGTTTTTCCGGGAATTTGTGACGTTGACGTTTTCCAAAATAATCCGCACAAACGTTAAGAGGTATTGACCACGTAGTACAGCGGTGAATCCCATTACGTATCATTTTACTTCATAACGCATGCGCACAGGTTAGAACTCTGCTAGGGTAGATGCTCGCCAAAAGTCGGTGCTTTAACAAAAGTCCCTAGTTTCCTTTAATTTTCCTGAAACTTCAATATGATTGAAATAACCCTAACGGTCCAAATAAAAAAAATGAATGTCTGAGATGCTGAGTTGAGAGTTGAGTGATGGTGTTTAAAGTCCCAGTCAAGAATATTTCACTTATATCGAGACGTCGCCAGCTATAGGCGAAGGTGCAGAAATTTTGCATGTGCATTGTGAAACGTGACCTTGTTTATTTGAAGTTCCCATCCGAAAGAACTGCGACTTTCATTTCGTAATGCCGAGTACTTAGCGAAAGAACAGTCACTACGCACTTTCAAGTCTTGGGTTAGACCCAGTCGGGGAGCGAACCCATGACCTTCCACTTACGTCTGAGATACTGAGATTTAAACCCAATTCCACAATCACTTTCATCACATTATATCCATCTTTACTTACCACAAAAGCCACATGTTTTTGCACAATTTTCTTTCGCCCTTTTCTTCATATATGAATAGCTATCCGTTTTACAGTAGCGTCGGTATGTTGTTGGGCATTCGGGAAGATTGTCCTCACACATGTTAGATTATTACCAAATTAGAATAATTTTGCTGATTTTATTAGTATTACGAAGCCAACAGGTTGGCGATACAAGTCAGAAAATGAGTGTGAATTTGGATTAAGATATTTGTGGATTTTGTTTGAAGATGTACTAACTACTCTATAATTAAGAGTGTGTTTAGTCAGTATTAGTTGTTTAGTATCTTGTTCCTTTTACACATACTGATATTTCCGGATTTTAAAAGTACTGAAATATCTAAATCTACATAAAATAATGTTACTAATGCACTTAAAAATAAACAGTCATCATACGGACAAAAAGTGAGAACACAAAGTTCAAGAAAAATACCAGTAAAGTTTAAACCAGTGTAATTTATTGAACTTCATAAGTTTTGTACTTTTTTCGTTTGCAGGGATGAAGATTAACAGGGGCCCAGTAGCCGGTGGCTCCTAAAAATCAGTCTTGGCCCCTTATTATTTTTTTTTTACACATTTTACCTATTTATTACAATTATAACTTCTTTTCTGAAATGAAGTGAACTCCTAATTCAAATAGTTAAGCTTCTACCCTGATTTGTTTCGCTATGTTCCACTGAGTGGATAATGTCAAATGCCTATTATACAGCAATTGTGCATTTCACAATTTTCATTAATGCAGTTTCCAATTGAATTTGACTTTTAAGGGTTTCTTTAATTTTTCGTAAGTTTATAAATGATGTTAATTTTCATTTATTAAAAATCGGCCTTATTTTGCCGCCCCGAATTGTAGCATCCACAACTGGGTCACATAATTAGCAGGAAATCTTTTGCCGCTCCGAAATATAGCATCCACAACTGGGTCACATTATATATAATCATTAGCTCTGCTAAGTTTTATTCATAATCCTGTAGTAGTTTACACGGAGGTACCGGTAGTGGTACAAACATTCAACTGTCAGTATAAAAGGTAATGGCAACTGTCATTTGGAAATCCGATTGACAAATCCAATCGAAATCAAAATATGCAAAGCCACATGCTCACGATGTCCACTTATATTCTATAAAATTCTTGCAGTGGACTGGTTAAGGATAAGATAAGAATACAGATTTTCAACGAAAATTTAAGACCGCTGCAAGCATCTTTATTGAAAATTCGATCGCGCTTAAAAGCTGGTATGTGTAAGTAATAAGGTCATTTGCTTATTATGTATGCTTCAATAAAATCACTGAAGTCGTAAATAAGGATGGTTTCATTGATTGATTGAATGGGGTTTTACGTCCCAGTCAAGAATATTTCATTCATATCGAGACGTCACCAGCTATAGGTGAAGTGGCAGAAATTTTTACCTTTGCAGTGCGCTCAGGACAATGTGCAGGAAAAGTTCTCGTTAACGTTCTACGGGACATTGGTTGTTAAGGTCTCTTCCGAAGGATCCTTTAACTTTCATTTCTTAATGCTGAATGCTGGCGTAAGAACAGTCACTACCTATATAGCTATTTTCAAGTCTTGGTCAATCCCCACCGGAATTTGAACCCACGACCTCCCACATACAAAGCCAACACTCTACCAATTGAGTTACCGTAGTGGAGATAAGAATACAAACAGACAGACGGACAGACGGACAGACAGACAGACAGACATAAAGCAATATAGCCCACTTCAGTTTTATTTAGATACGAGTATATAAACAATTAATCAAAATTTAAAAATAGTTTATTAATTACATAAATATAATTAAAATCTTCCATAAACACTAGGAAACATTTCAAAACTAAAAAAGCGAATTACCATATAAACTAACAAGCATATTATTTCAATAGGGCATAAAAATGTGAAATACAAGGAGGGATTCTTAAAATAATATTAACATTATATTTCGTCAGTTTTATCTTTAATCATTTCTGTATTGTCTGGTTCTAAAATAAAATAATCAGAATTATCTGGAGTGTCACGTGTTTCTAACTCTGGATTAGGTTCCAACATAAAATATTCGTCAGATTTAATCGTTTGTGGGAATTCGGCAGATTGTTGCGGTTCAGGGTGTGTCGGTGTTTCAGAATTGCCTGATGTATTAGTTTTCTGTTCTTGACCATAAGCCATTTTTAATTTTTCGATATCTGTTAATGGGTTTCCTCCTCGCTCGTTCTGTGAGCCTCCTCCGATATGAATTTCCACAGACTGATTGGTACCATTTCCAAATTTGGATGAAGCATTCGCATTTTGCGAGGTCTGTGAGTTTACAGAGGTTATTATATGGTCATAAGTTGGTTGGGTTATGTGTATTGGTTCCATTCGTGCTGGATCTAGTTCGTGGTATACATTGTCCTGGTCAATATGCTCAGGATTTATGTTTCCCATTACACCGGTTAATGTATTTGGAGGCATATTTCCATGTGGATTCACTCTAATGGAATCTCCTAGAGCCTATAAAAAGAAAAAAACAACATATTGCTGATTAAAATTTCAGTGGTGACGTCTATATCTTGCGATGTAGATTTTGTTAGCAAAGTCACGAAACGTGAAAAAATATCATTCCAAATACAGCTTCTGTAGACAAAACATCACCAAAGACCTTACCTTATCCACAGAGTTTTGGTTTACCTGGTATTGTAAATTATATCTGAAGCGAACTTAAAAGATGTACAGATGGATTTCCAGACAGTTTGAATGCGCGATTCCAACCAACCCCAGCTCACTCAAATATTTTATAGAGTATAATAATGTCCACATATTGACAATAAAATAGTGCCACCTGGAAGAATGGCATATGGCAAAATCATGGTCAGTTTGTTAATTTGCATAGCGGCCATATTGGATTCATGATATGGTTAAAATATAAATGACTTTATATAGACCAGTGATGATAAATCTGTCCTGTACAAGTTTTCTCGAGAAGTAGGACAAAATTTGCTGATACATACTTGACTGTACACCGCCTGGCATTGGTTGGGTGGTAACAACATAAATTTACTTAAGGGTCATCTAAGTAGGAAAATTCAAGTGAAACCCATTTGGTTGAAAAGCGTGAAAGAGGGGTATAATTATGAAATTACCTACACAAGTGTGAAGATTTATTAATAAAAAAAAATAGGAATTGATAATTTAAGAATTTATAAAATATTTGTATCATTTTTTAAAGAAAATTGTGCAAAAAAACACGTGTTGGGGAAAAAAGCTTACACCTTGTATAACGAATTAATTTTCAAAAATGAAAAGATAGTAAGATGGTCAACGTCTTAGAGCAGTGCAAAGGGGCCAGAGTTTGTTAAAGATATACGAGGTTTTTGAAAACTCGACAATTTACGGTTGAGGTTATCTACGATTTATTTTCCTTTTAAAAATGCGTGTACCAGGCGTGATATTTATATTCTAAGGCCACTAATAATCCAAAATAAAACAAGTCACTAAAAGTGCACGGTCACACAATACTGTTCTATTTGAATTGAGGTGAATATTGTTTGGTTTCAACAATAGTGAACTATATAAAGCCGAATATGCCTCAACAATAATTAAGTAATATACAAACTTAGCTTTTATAATCTGCCCTTGGATCGTTGGTAGCCTTAGAATATGAACTATCACGCCTGGTACACGCATTTTTGAAAGGAAAACAAATCATAGAAAACCTCCACCGTAAAGTGTCAAGTTTTCAAAAACTTCGTATTTCTTTAGCAAACTCTGCTCCCTTTGCACTGCTCTATGACGTTGACTATCTTAATATCTTTTCATTTTTAGAAATTAATTCGTTATACAAGGTGTAAGCTTTTTTCCCCAACACGTGTATTTTTGCACAATTTTCTTTAAAAAATGCAACAAATATTTTATAAACTCTTAAATTATCAATTCCTATTTTATTTTTATTTATAAATCTTCACACTTGTGTAGGTAATTTCATAATTATACCCCTCTTTCACGCTTTTCAACCAAATGGTTTTCACTTGAATTTTCCTACTTAAATGACCCTTAACTAAAAAACCGGCCCTTTCAAATTAGAAATCCGAAGCGTGTTATGCTTGAGTTCTCATTATAAAACATGTTAATTTAATTCAAAATCTACATTTTCTGCAAATTCGAACCACAATTTCAATTCTAAAATTGAAGATCTTACTCGATTTGCTGATGGCACCGGTGACTACGGAAATTGTACTACTAGAATATAATTTCCTTCTTTTGTGAAGATTTTTAATTTTCGGCCCGGGTACGTTAAAAAATAGATAATTTGCGTTACAGGCATCACGTTTGAATGGCGGCGCGTTCAAAACTTTGCTCATGAATATTAATGAATCACGGTCACGTGATTGTGAGCTAATGCATAAATTGATCACCATTGTGCCATATGGTCTAAAGCATGGACATACGAATCACATTATATCTAGATTAATCAACTCTGTCTAAAACCTACTTAAGGTAAATCCTACAATGAGAATGTTTGTAAATTCGCTTGGTCAATGTTGGCTGTGTTCTTAGGGCACTCTGTTTTTCTCCTACTTCCCTGAACTTGCCGCCTTTATGAAGGTTAAAGACTCTTGACCGAGTCGTAGAATTCCATTGCTCTAATAAGATTGCCTAGCAACATTATATCAAATATGTAAATTAAATCAACATAAATCCATTCTGTACGCAGTATTAACATCGCAGCGTAATGCCTTCATTCCCTCCAGTCTCAATTTGAATAAATTAAACATATTAATATAATAAGCTTATATGTATATTATGTGCATTGATACATTTACATACCGACTGGTATACACAGAACTAGTTATACATCACCGCCTGATACTATTTTATTTTTCGTGTCCTGTCAACAGTAGTTAGATTTTTAAACTAGTTGTCTCAAAATGTGTCTTATTTTTTTTTTGGTTCATTGCTTTGTTTTTCCCGTTCTTGGTTACATTACCTATTGCCAATAACACATTCTCCCAATAAGGTTCTAAATCAAGCACGTTGCATTCCGGTATAAATACAGTCACAATAATATACTTACCATACTATGATCAACTTCTGAGTACATTTCATAGGTGCTAGATTTCGTTTGGCCCTGTTTTTGCTTTTTCATGAAGAGTTTAATCAAAACGACAGTCAAGAGTATAAAAGCCAGTGAAGAGATAACTATGGCTGCAATGGTCCCCGAGTTAAGTGTCCCCGTAGATGACGACGAGAGTCCGGCTGCTGGACTTGGTGTAGTAGATACTGGAGTACCTGGAACAATTAGTACTTTACGAAGTAAAGTCAACGTACTTTATATAATAAAAACAAACATACAAAATCATGTCCAAACCAAAATCCTAAATCAAAGTAAAAAATAGCTTAGAAGCTGGCAAATTAGGTTAAACATATGAACTTCAACAACTGCACTGAGACCGGGTGCTCCGGAAGGGTAAGCACTTTCTGTTTACCTAGCTACACTCGCCACGTGTGTAATTAAAATACGGAATGATAGGAAATAACACTATGGGCGTCAAATATATCCAGGGTTTTGGATACACAGACAAAATATTTTCTTTGATTTTTATAAAATTTTGAATTTTCGCTTACTAATTAAACTATCATAGTTTTGAACAACCAAGTCCCGGTCTATCAAATACTTCTCAGAACCTTACTGAAATATTAGGGTTTTTTGTCCAATGTAAATTACTTTCTGTAATTTTCTTCAAACAAATCTTTTCTGATTTTTTTCTCAATATTTTGAAAATAAAAAAATAAAATTATTAATTTCGTTTATACAAATGTTGATACATTGACTTACTCAAGCTAGATAAAGAAGAAGATGATACTATTAATTGTTTTGTCGGTGTTGCAGACAATGACGTCACTGGTTCAGAAGTCGTTTCCTTCTTCTCTTTGCCATCTGAAATATGTCAAGATAAAGATCAAATTCCATTTTAATTGGTCGTTTTATTCATTAACAATGTTTTCAACATCGATCATGTATTAATCTGTTATCTTAATCTTAATTTGTTTTATTGTAACATGTAATTGGTTGCTATGGCGACAACACATAAATGTACACGATATTCAGCTGTAGATTTTCGTATTTCAGGGAAATCTAGCTTGATTGAATAATTAATTAACTGATTGGTTGAATAATAAATTCATTGATAAGATGGGGGTTTAGGTCCTAGGCAAGAATATTTCAATTATATCGAGACGTGATCAGTTACAGGTGAAGTAGCAAAAATTTTGACATTTCCTCCATTTTGTAATGCGCTCAGGACAAAATGCGGGGATAGATCATAAGCTTGCCATGCCGTCCGTGGCATCGCCCATACATGTTAATTTCAATTATCCCAATGACATTTAGAATTAACGCTTTATTTATGGTAAAAAAGAATCATTCTGTGTCATTTTGACAACAAACTTTTGGGGTAATTGAAAATTAACTTGAATGGACGATGTATCATTGTGCAAATGTTTTTTTTAAATGAAAAAAAAAACATTTGCACAATGATACATTTATCCACTTCTTCTTTTGTCAACGTCAGTACGACTGCTTTCACCCTGATAACGTCACAATCTAAGCCATTCGACACCTAAATGGTTGGGCTAATTAGCGTTCAGGTCATCCGGAAATATCTTGATTGTTTTTGTTTTATTACTGATGAAATCATAAAAAACTTTTCATATTTAGTATTGAAATAAAAATTAATTATATATAACTGACTGTTATTTTTATTACCTCCTTTCATCTTTTTATCTTTTTTGTTTGGATTCCTTTTGTCTTTTTTGCTTGGTTTCGTCATCACAGATCACAATCACATATTGACTACGTCATTATTCATTGTCTTTATTTTATCTAGTAAATCAAAAAATAAGAATCACCAACTACTGAAAATTGTCAAAAAATAAAAAAAAATATCCTACAAAACTAGCATAAACTATTGTTTTGAAAAACAATTTCTAAAAATATCATTTTATGGTTCCTTTTGTATAAAAAAAACTACATGACGCAGACGATAATAAATTTATTTATGTTTTTACTACTATTCGTATTTACAATAAATCCAATACACTTAGAGTATAGACAAACAACATTGACCTGTCCGTTTGACCTTTAATTAGAAAGATTCATATAGAATTGTCCACTCAATACATAGGTAGCGTTAGGATTCGCAGTTAATACATTTACATATTGTCCGTGATTAGTGTTCACATCAGGTACATAAGAAATACACTCTCATGATCCCTATTACTTTACTTTAATTAACTCTTCCATAATGAATATTTAAATCAAAAGTCAAGCGAACAGGTCAGTGTTGTTTACCTATGTATTATGCAGTTCTTAGAAAACGATTAAACATTACGAAACACGATCAAAGTCACGTGTAAATATTTATAAACATCTTTTGAAGGCTATATCGTCTATCTATTTTTGTATATGATTTCAAAATTTCCAATGAAAAGGACAAAATAAATGTTTTTTTTTTTCATTTCCAGAATTCAAATTGGGTTGATGATGTGATCTTTATTCAATGATCAACGTCATTTTGAAATAGGCTAATACTGGTCCGAGGGTTCATTCTGACATTTTCTGTATTTTCCTGTGAATGACACTTTTTAACATACAATTGGTGAATATTCTGTCTTTAAAATCCCCATAAAAATAAGTCTTAAGGGTTAGGGTCTGGATATCTGGGTTGGCAAAACATTCTGAGTCCTATACGAAATGCATTGACCCCCAAAATCTTGTATGCAACCACTTAATGACCTTGCCAGCAGTGCATGGTGTTGATAAAAGTAAACTGAAATTAGATTCTGTTCTTTTCTTGTCATGAATTTAGATTTAACGGACGCAAATAACGTCAAGAATTTACTATAACAGAGTTATGTTCATCATCCCCCATAAAATGAACCCATTATTCCACTACTAACAAGTGCAACCCCTTCGTCATTTAATGGCTTTTATTTTTAACATTTAACTCTTCTACCTTCAAATTTTCTAACAATTGTGTATTTTTCCCTATTCAGCTATAAAAGCGTCTGCTCAGAACTCTAATAATTGCTGGTGGGGATTTTCACCATATTGAATATTGAAATTATATACGAAGACATCATTGATGACGTCATAATTCTAGAAGGACGTCAACAAATTTTCCGTACTTTTTCAGAATAAAATTTTACTATGTGATCTACATCTATGCAAAATTCCACTTGGGTGCGTATTTTCTGTGAAAAGATGTGACATATCTCATGGTATACCCTATATCTTCATGTTCGTCAGATTTTCGGTTCATGGTTGCGTCATCAATGTAAGCACATGTTCAGCTTCATAAACATGTATTCACGTTTGATTTTTTAAAAATCTAAATAAATCACTTTGATACTCTAATATAAAATTATGTTAAAAAATATAAATACCTTGTTAGTCACCATCTGTTATAATTCTTAAATAACCTGATAGCATGACTCTTTAAAACGTTACTTCCGTGTAGCTCTTCAAGCTGTATGTTGCTGGTAAATGTCACAGGAAATAACCAGGAAAATATGATGAACGTACAACAAGGTCTTCTCTATAAAATCGAGTGTGTTAGCGATAGATATGTGGATTATATTATTAACTTATTAACTAGCAAGACGTATTTTCCTCTCTTTCTACTTCTTTATGGAAATGATGCTTGTCATGACGGTGCGTGCGCGCGCGTGTGTGTGTGTAGTGTTTTTTTTTTTTTTGTTTTTTTTTTGTTTTTTTTTTTTTTAATGTATACTGTGATACATAAATCTCGGTATTGATTTTAATGCACGTTTTAAGGGACCTATGGTTGTAAGCTTTTTGCTAATAACTCTGACACTGACCACAACATTTGAATCCATATTATCCGGATGTACATACTCTGGACAGTCCAAAATTGTGTATTCTATGTACGTGATACTTTGTTGCTCGTTTTCATTTCAGGGGTGGAGACGGGACCTATAGATCACAGCACTCATCCCTAAATGCGTGTATATACAATAAAAACTTGTAGTAACTTTGACACCTAGCTTATCGACACACCATTTTGAAGTCTAAAAATACATTTCTCTTGTCTTGCTTAATGAGCCTCCTTCATCCAAAACTTTACAAAACAAATGGCAGCAATGAATCAATATTGTACTGTATATATGTTTACTGATCTTGACAAGGACAATAAACACAACTGGTATTAAAGGTAAACAACATTGACCTGTCCGTTTGACCTTTCATTGGGAATATTCATATAGGAGGGTCCACCCAATACATGGGTAGTGTTAAGATTCGCAGTCAATGCATAATACACATTGCTGATGATGAGTGTTCAAATCATATAAACGAAGTTTACACACGTGATCCCTATTCTTAAATCAACTCGTCCATAATGAATATTTAAATCAAAGGTCAAGCGGACAGGTCAATGTTGTTTACATATATATTCTAGAATGGTCAACTCCTTATCATTTTCTGAAGTAAAGGCAGTAAGTGATGTTTATTGATTAGCATGGAATCAGTTTACTCCGATTTTATACCAATGTAGATATCCCTGAAGAATATCCTTACATTTTATGTTTTATTAGATTCTAGAAAAGCCATTAAAACAACTTGTCTTATTCCATAGTAGCGATAGAGTATTGTTTTACAGAACCTAATTTGTTCGTATGTAAATATTAGATGTGTTTCTTTTTTATGGCGTATACTAGGTTGTACTGTCGGTTAAATTAGTTCCATCAATAGTTATACAGTGGCTGTAAGACATCATGACATCACTTTTGAGTGCTCTATGAAACCAACAGCTCCCAAAAATAAAAATTAGTTAAAAATTCTCACCCCAAAAAATGAATGAGATGTTTGCTTATAAGCAAATGTATTCTCAACTTTGTATGCAAAGTGTTGCAATAGAAACTTTTTACATAAAAGATTGTTGATTGAACACAACTATACAATAATACATATGTATCGTTCATATCACAATTCCAAAAATAAAGGGAAAACTTTAAAAACTGACAAAGTTAGTTACAAACTTGAACTTTTACTTCGGAAGTGAGACCGGAAGATCAAAGATAGCTACATCCGCCGAGTGTGAAAGGGGCATGTTACTATGTGACCCCAAAA
>CM037862.1:30222874-30330244 GCA_021292105.1 Anadara kagoshimensis
ATCCTCGTGACATTTACCACATATGATCTGTAAGCTGTAGTTCTGTTATTCTAGGATAAATTAGGACCAATTACAGTGCACCTGACAAGTCTTAATAATGTAATCTTATATGTCTCATAATGAATTGTAGGAAATCAATTAAGTCTTAAAAAAGTAGATGAGGTCCCTTCCCACCCTGAAAACCAAGAAAATATTGACATGTAATTCTAAATTGTCATGCTGTTAGGATGGGCTCTATGGAATGCTGGTCTTATGCCCCTTACATACATCACAACAATCAAAGTAAAAATCCTTGTCTATATAGAATTGGCAGTTGCAATAACTAATTTGTTGCATTTCAGAATTTTAATCAAAACCTAACAAATAAGAGAAAAAGGAAATTTGATAAAAAAGAAAAAAACTTGATTATAAAGGATGGAAGAAATATTATACAAATACCCAGTTTATTGTCAATCACATTATAATAAACACTAGTATATAAATACCAAATGTTCAATAGCAGGCTATATTTTCTCTGCACCCATTTCATGATGGGCGGGATAGATGCTGCAATACCTTTATATATATTTATTACACAGTATACATGTACTTCACTTTTGCTGTAAGTAATGTCTTTGCACCTAAAATTTGAATTTACACTTAGAAACCCTAAAATTAACACCTGTAAATAGTATTTAAATATAATTATCTATTTCTCATCTCAACATTGACTGATACGTTTCTCTTATTGCAAATTATGATGATTTTAACAACAACAAAAGCAACGTTACTTGCCTTAAAATCAAGCATAAATGACAAATACATAATGTGTTTAGTACATGATCAGATTGAAAAAACAAAAATTGATAGATTTCAACATCAGATCATGAAAGAAAAAGATATGAAAATTTTATATAACAAACTAGCGTTACTTGCCCCAAAAGATGTACATAAATGACAAAAGTTAGAAACAAGTATTAATCATGATAAATATATAAAAAGAAACTGACAATTCTGTACATCATAGAAGCGGGCATTTATAATAAAGATTGATAAGATTTAATTTTAATTTAATTTAATTTATATCTTTTACCTTGGAAAACTGAAGATAAATAGTTATAGTATGCATGGTCAATGACATTATCTATGACACAAAGGCGTCATATACACAAAATCAGGTGTCATCATTATATTCAAATTTAGCACCCTTCACAAAAGAGGACAAAAACTTTGTTATGAGAAAGAATCATCTTGAATTTTTTAATTCTTTTTTTCTTGAGTTAATAAATTTATTGATTTGTCCTTGCTGTTTGAGAAGTAAAGTCATGAGCCAGGTAGGTAAAATATCTAATATCAAAGTTAAATCAGTGCATGGGAAACAAATGTGATTGCAAAATGCCTGAGTGCATTACACAAAAATTTTAAATTTTATTGAAACAATTTTGAAACAAAATCAATCGTACAATACTAGTGGATGGAAGTAAAACAAAGATGTGTTTTAATCATTGATGTAGGGATACTATATTAGAGAGGCCTGGTCTTCATGTCTTCTTCATTACCATGTTGATTTGATTATTTATTAGATCAGTTAAAGGAAAATAACTGTCTTTACTATAGACAGTGATTGATACTGGAACCAGACAACTCCATTATCAAAACCCCAAACCAATTGCAATGAGCTATCTTCTGTTTCTACCAAGAACTTAATTGTTATTAGACCATCAATGCCACCTGGGTACAAAGGATAAATTTATTGGTCATTCATAAATATTTGAAACAATTTTTTAAGAAGAACAAATTGTGACGCTCTTTGTTCAGACAAAAATAGTGCTACTGATGTAGGCCTGCATATTTTCACCAAAAGCCAATAACTAACTGTTCCACTTTCCAGTATTTGAAAGTCAACATGAAATACTGATAGTTTGTTAATGCAGTTGTTATACTGCCTTTGTCAGGATTGGCTTTAAATTCAACAGTATAAGACAACTAAAGGAATATGAAACATTGTGAATCATTTTCATTTAATTACAAACCAATGAGATCAGGAAGAAGAATAATGAGGGAAAGAATTGGTTCATGTTTATTAAAATAAAATTGACAAAAGACAAAATGATGATGACCCAAAACACAAATGTCAGGTGACACAATGACATATATGTCAATTAGTCCCCAGGATTATAGATCTCATATTAAGATTTTGATTAATGACGTGCCACAAAAGTGTCACCTCTCAATTATCCAACAACAAAGTAGTAGTTAGAATTCCGACTAATTTCAACACTTTGTTGCCATCATCATTTCGCATTTAATATTGCGGAGTAATCATCATTTCACGACAATTCACCATATAGAATGACGTACCAAGCTCTCCTAAAGGTTTCTCGTAAATTAAATCTTAGTTTTAACTATTCTGCATTTGAGTTAGAAAATAACAATTTTATATCAATCTATCTACTTTTTTAAAGAGATGAAAGAAAATTCAAATTCATTAATCGTGGATAAACAGTTTATTGTCCATTTAATTTTTTCAGAGAGACAAATCCATGTTTGATGTGTGTTTGCTAAATATAATGCCATATGAGTAATGTATTAAGGTACACAGAATTGAACATTGCTTCACTGTTACACATACCATTAGGAGTTAATGAGATGGAAAGGCATTACAATCCACCAATATAGCATTCGTGGAAACAAATGGAGTAATCCCATGCAATACAGATCAAAATTTTAAAGCATTTTTATCATCATGATAGCAAAGCCAACCAAATTAATCCATTTGCAAGACAAACTTTTAGATAAAAAAATTCATTTAGGGTTCCTCATTCCTTATTGTGGATTGGTGTGGTACATTGAAAGTTCTCATTGGATAAAAGATTACCGGTAAGAACTTTTATTTCAAAATGAATTATAAATAGAGGAATTAAAATGAGCTTATTTTGTGTAATATCACTGACTTGGAACAATTTACCTCTTGAGCTTATTTTGTGTAATATCACTGACTTGGAACAATTTACCTCTTGAGCTTATTTTGTGTAATATCACTGACTTGGAACAATTTACCTCTTGATAATACATTTTTATTTTCTCTGTACTGAATTCCCAGAGGTATTGTACATAAGTATTACGAGACAGAAAATAAAATAAAGCTATCGATGCACATTATAAAGACTGATACAAGAACCAGTACTTTAAGGATGGTACATTTGCCCTTTACATCGTGGCTGTGAAAATGGTCTACTCTTAATCACAATGCACTTAGTGGTTGTCAGATAGAAATGTTTCAAACTGTGTAAAATATGATCAGCTTTTCCATGAAGGTAATGTGACAAACAAATTATGAAAAATGCTGTGACAAGACATACACATTATTGTAAAACTAGTGTACCAAATAGACCTTCTTAACTTAATAACCAAACACAGGATTCAACTTCCAATATTTCATCATTATAATCACACTCAACACTCCCAAAAAAACCATCATTGATTCTTATGTTAGATATATCTTAGCATGATTTTACATTTACCTTGTCAACAGGTCCTGAAATTATTCATTAATCATAAACACTGGAATAAAAACAGCCATTGTAAGGCAGAATGTGCATAACAAGATATAGTAGTTGTTCAATTTAAAATGATGATTTCTTCTTATATTTCCCTTGAGCAATTAGATTATGCTGAATGTCGACAGGTGGGGGTCATCAAAGGTCAAATTATACATGATTAAAAGATGAAAGATACATATACATAGCCCCAATGGGCATAACTTAAGCAGGTTATGTGGATTTGGCATGCAGTTTGAAAAGCACATGCATTAATTGTACATGACATTTGCTAAAATGTCTGCCATTTACAAACACATCATGTAGACATCGAGAGAATTTGAGCCAATATTAATCTAACCCATTACAGTAAAACATGCATATGAATATAACAAACACGCTTACATCGAATACATTGAAATTTGAAGTCAAATATTGGGCCTATATGTCTATGTACATCAACATAAAGAAGTTGCTTTATAACAAAGTTAAAAATAGAAAATAGAGGCTTCCTTATAAACATGTTATGTATGTTATTAACACAACTGATACGTCTCAGTAATGTGATACAAATTAGGGAAAATTACTTTGGTCCTTGTTCATCTAAATATCACCATTTACATTGGTACAAAAACGTTTTCAATTTTAATTCCAAATACTAGTAATATGAAATTTGTTGTTCAGGGGGATGAAAGTAGGTTTCAGCAGTGGAAGAAATTCCTCAATATTTTCATATATAAAATGTTACTAGATATGTCACTTAATGATAGGAAAACAATTTATAATGATTTTGGAAAAATACCCCTGCGACTCATGGCTGAGATCTTCTACGTACCATTTGTTTGCCATCTAAAACTTTGTAACAGGCATGACATTCGTAATCTAAGATCACCAACAATCCAAAATATAGCAAATATATATAAAAAAGAATGTGACCACACAATACTGTTCTATATTTTAAGGTGCATATTGTTTATTATAAACAATACTGAACAATATACAGTATACCTCATATTTATTGAGATTATTTTTCAAATGACATTTTTGTAATTTTTCAATAATTTAAAAATTGTTTACTAAAACCATGGGCAAGAATCAAAGGGGATCGATAATACAACTAAATGACCAATTTTCTTTACTAAGAGTTACTTCCCTTTGTTTTATCACTTCCAGTTGTCTGCTAGCTAACAAATTTTGTGGTATCGGTCAAACAAAGCCCATTTTTGAAGTCTATAATAAAGAAATACTTTAACTGAATGTCAGAGCTTAGCATCTCAATATATCTCTATCAACTATATACTTGGTTGCCCGGAAAATTGAGAAAGTTATTGGAATTTAACATTAAAAAAACTGGCTAATGACAGACAAAAGTAGAAAGACTTTGTTGCTGCCCCACACGCCAGAGGGTGTAATGGGCAGTAAGTAAGTAAGTCAAGACTACTGACTATTTCACTTATATTGAACAGTCATTACAAAATAATTGTAAGGTTTTCTCCCATGATATGTTGCAGTGGTGATTTAAGACCAATTGCACTTTTTCTGACAATATTTCACATTTTTTTCGATCTAGCGCAAATCAGATTTCAAAAGAGAAATATTTTTTAAATGTTGACAATGGATTGTCTTGTCTGTGAAACAGATACTGGAAGGAAAATGTGACATTTGAGCATGTCCCAAATTCAATATCTTAACTTCCAGTGCTGATATTTTAATTTTTAAATGGAACCTTTTTACAAATTTTGTCAGATTTATTTCTTAACATCAGAGAGGGTCTTGAACCAAGTAGAATTTCTACAACTGATCATTCATAATTTTGAGCCAGTTATTTTCCATGTGTCTGAAAAAAATTTGCTAACCTCTGTAACAAATATTTCGTTATGTGTGGAATGCATAACAAAAAACAATATAGACATGAAACTTATTTCAGATTACAGTTATATCCTAAGAGTACAGGAAAAACTTTACATTACATACACATTTTTAAATCATGTCTTTAAATCCAATATAGAGATGAAAGGACCTAACCTCTGTTACACCATTTTCCGAAAAACTACATTGGAATGAAAAAATTGCATTAGATTTTAGAAAAGCAGTGGCATATGTCTTCTTATTATTTAATTGATATAAAATTCTGTTCGGATTTATTCAGTGTTAATAGCACACAGTTGTTAATTTCTAACCTCCATAATGCTTAACCTCTGCCTAATCTCCGTAATGTGGGTCAAAAACCACAATTTCAGATGGTATATATAAGCATTTTTCCTCAGATATATTATCACTGGACTCGATAAGTTCTAACAAACAACATTAGAGTTTTCCTTCAATTATTGCTAAAATCAGCAAAATTATAATGTCATTTGGACAGTTTTATATGACTTTATTGATGAAACTACGGAATTATCATAGTTTTTTTATTTAGAAATTTGCGTGTGTAATAATTCATTTTTGGGTTCTGTACATATACATCTTTGACACAAAACTGATTTCAAAAATTTATTTTTAACCATTTAGCAGAATATAAGCGTTACGATTATTTTGAATGACTGTGAAGTGCTCAGTTCTGAAATACTAAAGAAAACTAGAGGAATATATGTAGGAAAACATAATGACGCTCAACATTACCTTCCTCACACTTAGAATCTGTCCACTGAGTGGGACTTGTACCTTTATAGTGAGAGACTAATGGAATCCTACACCAGTAACAGGGTAAGACAGAGACATCTCAAACGAGGATGAATATTTTCCTGTCCTAAACAAGCTTTAGCGAGTTCTGGACATTGAAAATATTCATCCGAGTTTCAGATATCTCTGTCTTACCCTGTTACTGGTGTAGGATTCTTTTCGCACAAATTTGCAGCATAAATATTTGTAAACAAAAAATTGTATCAAATGTTCAGTTTTAATGTCACCATCCGTGCCTACTGAAAATGACGTAGTCAATTTTTGTTGATGTTCTCACATAAAATGACTATGACATCATCAATTAAGTGTGTGTAAGTGATTGTGACGTTGAGAAATTGTTGGTTGACTTCGGAACTTTTCTCAACTTACTAAGTCCTCTCAACGATAAATTCAGAGCAGGTATAACTACGTGGGAAATTCAGTGTGTAGCCTGTCTCAACCCTAGGGTGAGACAAGGAAATCCCACATGGGTAAAAACAAGGGATTTCCATGTCACAGGTGTGAGAAAAGATCTTTATATTGAGGTAGAGACATATCATAGATTTGTATCCAAGGACTGGGCTCAATGTCAAATATTGAAGCATTAGGTCCAAATAGATTAAGGCCAAACCAGTCATTTCCTCATCCTGCAAGAAAAGCAGAATACACAAAATTTAAGGATGTATGCATTAATTGTATGTTGTACCACAACCAACCACATGTGTATATTATAAAATAATAATGCAGGTCCAGGTTTATATCAAATTTTCAAACAGAATAATAGACTGCGACAAATGTTTAAGTACATGCAAATACAGCTGGGATCAGTCCATGAATACAACTTGATTAAACGTTGAAATAGCAAAAATCACAAATACTGTCAACATTTTGACATAATACAGAGTAACACAATGATCCAAAGAATTCCATCCTGACATGAATTTGATAAATTAATTTTTTATATCCAGGATAGGAGATGAACTTGACTTCCTAATTATGTAAATGTGCGAAGTCTGCATTGCGACACAAGAGACAATTTATAATGAAATTGGACTTTTCCTTTTGTTTGAGGGTTTCATGTTTGCTGCGTGTACAAGAATTTGCCATCTGGCGAGGAAAGCGAATTGACAACATTGTTAAATGAGTGTAATTTACTGCACTGACAAAATTTCATAGACAAAAGAATTACCAACAAGGCCTGGTACTAAAAGCATATCTTAATGCACTAATAAAGAGTGTAACCAAATGTGAATATGCAATCAATGAGTTTATTGCGCAAATATGTTTAAATGAATTCTCTTTAGATGAACAATATTGTGCATTTCCTTTTACAAGTGGTTTTAATTTCACAAATATGAAAGCTATTCTACTGGAATGTCTTGTTCTTTGTTGCAAGATAACTATACAAATTTTCTGCTTTTCTCTACTAGCTGGTCATGATTGAGATGATTCAGTTTAGATATTTTTGACATATTCACATATAATTTATATATATATAATTTGATATCATGACATTTACAGACTGTATTCCTTAAACATAGTTTTTAATATAATTATCAAAATCATTTTCATAAGCATTCCTTTTGAGGACAAAAGATCTGCATGATGATGTCAGTTAGCTACTGCCACAATTTAATATTATAAAGAAAGTGGGAGGTGTTGTGTTTGAACCTGAGACTTGAAAGTAGGTAGTGACTGTTCTTTCGCCAATCACTCGGCATATCCAAATGAAAGTTATGTGGATTGGACTTTAAAATAAACGAGGTCCCGTGTCATGGTAGGCATGGCACGATAAAAATATCTGCTGTATAATGCCATCAGCATAATGCACAAGTTAAAATTCTGCACCTTCCCCCATAGCTGGCAACTTCTCGATATAACTGGAATTTTCTTGACTGGAACTTTCAACACCATTACTCAACTCAACTCTCAAACAGATAAACACTAAACTTAATAACAGGGGATGGATGGTGTCTCTCTTCTACTTGTACAGAAATCTGTAGAATAGTGACAGCTACTGATGCACTTAAAACTTAAAAGATAGAAAAAAATTCAATATAAAGTACATGGGACAGTGGTATGATTCCTGCATTTAGGTGGCAGGTAGTGATGTGCTTAAACATATACCCATGCACATATCACAATGCCAGTGTTGCCCACCTCGTCTGTCAACACAGTTTCATACTTGTTTTGTATCCTTTGGTAGGATAAAATATCAATAATGAAATGAGATGACATAAGTATGGTGTTAAGAAATCTAAAAAATATTGACGATTATTGATGTACCTGGTAGATTGTAGCCTACTGAACATGCATCCACACCATTGTTATGATAAAATATCAGTGCATTTTTATACATGCTGCACATCAACTCTCACAGGATAAAATATCAATATTAATAGGTCGCTTGGAAATCATGATGTCTATTTCTTTTCATTGTTCTATGCTATCTTCATACAATAAGTATTTGCATAAGGGATTATGAGAATTGCCATAGATACCAAATCCTTGTGTGATATGTATGATATGCAAATGTGATGTCTGTTAATTGATTTATTTATAATAGAGGAGTTTAACATTGTTTAATACGCATGCGCAAGGCCCGTGACCTTACGAGATTGGACGATATTCAACGTGATTTGCAATCGAGGGGGCAGTCTTAATAATGGTCTAAGGCTGGTAACAGTTTTAAATGGTTAAACATTGCCGCAAATTGGATATATTTACATTCATTCATGAATAAATGACAAAACTTTTTCTTACTAATAAATTTATATTTTCTTTTAGTCAAATATGTTCATTATTTAATATTTTAGAAATTAAAAGTATCAAGAATTAAAAAAAAACAGTTAAAATTAAAAGATGATAAAAATGAATAAACCAAATTAAAGAAGTATCATTAATATATTTTGTTTAGCATTTTAAACTTTAAAAAAGAAATAAAATGGTTATGTTTGCTTTTAGGACAAAAATATGATACTAATAATAGGCAGTCTATAGCTAGAAAAACAGTCTTGAATACATACAAGTTTGTAGAAGTTCTTTTCTTGAAATAGTATCAAAACTTATAAAGTTTACGCCGATGTGGGAGAAATTGAATCGATATATTCCGTATAAATGTATATGATTGCCTTTGACAGAATTACATTTAACTAATTTAAATTAATTAAACGAACCCAAAATTATGATATACTTATGGTGATTACAATTGCATTTTATTCTTTCCCTTACCCAATATTTGCTCGAAGAAATATGATGCTCCTCATATCTACATGTTACATTGCTGTTTATTAAAAAGTTTCCCATTGATGAATAGAGGAGTTTAACATTGTTTATTACGCATGCGCAAGGCCCGTGACCTTACGAGATTGGACGCGATTGAACGTGATTTGCAATCGAGGGGGCAGTCGTAATAAAGGTCTAAGGCTGGTAACGCTTTTAAATGGTTAAACATTGCCGTAAATGGGATATATTTACATTCATTTATGAATAAATATATATTTTATGTGACAAAACTTTTTCTTACTAATAAATTTATATTTTCTTTAAGTCAAATATGTTAATTTTTTAATATTTTAGAAATTAAAACTATCAAGAATTAAAAAAAAAAAACAGTTAAAATTAAAAGATGATAAAAATGAATAAACCAAATTAAAGAAGTATAATTAATATATTTTGTTTAGCATTTTAAACTTTAAAAATAAAATGGTTATGTTTGCTATAAGGACAAAGATATGATACTAATAATAGGCAGTCTATAGCTAGAAAAACAATCTTGAATACATACAAGTTTGTGGAAGAACTTTATCAGTTGTTCTTTTCTTAAAATAGTATCAAAACTTATAAAGTTTACGCCGATGTGGGAGAAAATTAAATCGATATGTATATAATTGCCTTTGACAGAATTACATTTAACTAATTTTAATTAATTAAACAAACCCAAAATTATGATGTACTTATGGCGATTACAATTACATTTTATTCTTTCCCTTACCCAATATTTGCTCCAAGAAATATGATGCTCCTCATATCTACATGTTACATTACTGTTTATTAAAAAGTTTCTCATTTATGAATTGTTTATCCCGTAATGTATTACCAAGATGATGGTGTTGAAGTCTTAATCTGTTAATTTAGTATCCGTAATTCACATACCTCCGCACACCTGTCAACATTACCGGATGACTCAATCCATGACACGTACCGACAAACGACAAATGAACCCTTTTATGGTCAGCATCCATCGATAACATTAAGAATGTACAAGTATCGTTTTTATTAATTACACAAACTTCATCAAACTTATTCAATATACAAGATAATATCCAACTTATAAACTGATAAATGAAATGTATGAATGTTAGAGAATATTGTAAAAGTATTTAGAATGTGAATAAAAAAAATTAAAATAAACTTTAACATTAAATATCTGTATGGTTTCAATAATTTTATCCGTTTTTTTGGTTGTCATATTTTTTTATTTTGATTTCATTAAAATGGCATATGAAATGGTAAACGATTCATTACTTTTTAGAAAAAATCCCTATTTATTTCAAACGTTTTAACTAAAGTAACCAACCATTCCCTTATAAAGTTACTTTCCAAAATAAAATTTAAAATAAATAAATAACTAAATAAATAAATAAATAAATAAATAAATAAATAATAAATAAATAAATAAATAAATTGATAGACATGACATGAATTTTTTTCACTGTGTGTCAATGAAAAAAAAAAATAAATAAAAAATGAATAAATAAAAATAAAATAAAGATTTAAAACATTTAAAGTGTATATTGATGCGGATTCAAGGTCATGTTTCAAAATTTATTTATTTATTTATTTATTTAAATACTATAATGCAACCTTGCATCAATCATTATTCAATTACATTGTTGGTACTTATTGGGTCAAGATTACTTTTCAGTCTTATTTATTTATTTATTTATTTATTTATTTATTTTCAGACGAAACACATTAAGAAAATAAAATATAATGTAGATACATTTATATGTATTACATATACTAAGTTTCATACTAGCACATGTACATACATGTAGGTAATAGGAGAATGCCCCCTGGCTTGCAGACGGTACACTTTCTTACCTCTAATCATAGAGAGTAATCAAGGGAGATAAAATTGTTAAACTCCCGTATTGTTTATCCCGTAATGTATTACCAAGATTATGGTGTTGAAGTCTTCATCTGTTAATTAGTATCCTTAATTCACATACCTCCGCACACCTGTCAACATTACCGGATGACTCAATACATGACACGTACCGACAAACGACAAAGTCGACTCGACGCGTCGGAAGGAAACTTAGAACCCCTTTTTGGTCACCATCCGTCGATAACATTAAAAATTTACAAGTATCGTTTTTATCAATTACACAAACTTCATCAACCTTATTCAATATACAAGATAATCTGATAAATGAAATGTATGAATGTTAGAGAATATTGTAAAAGTATTTAGAATGTGAATAAAAAAAAATAATAAGCTTTAACATTTAATATCTGTATAGTTTCAAAAATTTTATCCATTTTTTTTTTTTTTTTTTTATTTAGATTTTTTAACATTTTTACAAAAATATGAGATAGACAAAGACAACATTCATGCACACTTACATTCACCTTTCATACATGAAAACTTTGTACAAATGTCTGCAAATTAAGTACAGAAACATAAATAGAATGGCATCAATGAAGCATAAAATTTCATGTAAATAAACAGTCAAGTAAATAACAAATAATCTGGTGATCCTTGAAGATTTTAATTTATTTAGTATTCAAAAAGTGTTGCATAGTTTTTCCATTTTAGAGTAAAAGCATCCGATTTCCCAGATAGTTCGTATTGGGTTTTTTCAATTCTATAATGTTGAAAAATGTGTTTCTCTAATTCAGAAAATGTAAGTGTTTTTTTATAAAAGCGTCTTAAACTAATAAACTGTTTACTCAATGTAATTATATGATTAAAAATATATTGGTTTTGTCCAGAAATTCCAAAAATCACATCTTTAAGAGTTATCGAATGAGTAATTGTTGTTTTTTCAGTTAGCCAATTTTCAAGATTTTCCCAAAGTTCTCGCACTTGTTGACAGTCGTAAAAGAGATGACATATATCTTCTTCAATGTTTTTGCAGAAGAAGCAATATGGAGTTTGACCTATATTTATTTTTTGAGAAATTTATTTGTGCCGAAAATGCGGTGTAATATCCTAAAATTTAACCACTTTAGTTTTGTATCTTTAATATTTTGGATCATGTTGAGATAAACTTTATCCCAGTGGAAATCATGGGGCATATTAAGTTCTTGTTCCCATTTCAATTCAGCTTTTGGTTTTATATATAAAGATTTTACAAAAATATTATATATGTGTCTAGAACCTTTTGAATGTTTGCAAATATACTCTATTTCTGAATTTAAACTGTTATTACTATTACTTACTTCGGCAAGTTTATGGTTATGTAGAATAGCTCGCTTTAATCCTTCAAATATAGTGAACGGTATTGTTTTATTCAATTTTAATTGCAATTCTTGGGCTGTTATGAACTCGTTTTTTTCATTAATTAAATCTCTTATTTTTGTAATCCCCTTATCGAAAAACGTTTTGTAAAAAATAGTTTTTCCGTCAATTTTTATTTTGGAGTTGTGCCATAAACAAGAATTTAAAACAGAATGATCTTCAGAGAGTATCGGAAGATTTAATTTAAATTCTGCTAGGTTTTTTAAAACATCTTTCCAGAAGTAATTTTTTAGGGCCTTTGATTTTTCCCGGCAATATTCATCTCCTAAAAGTATAAAATTTGTAAGATCACTTTTCGTAATTTCCGTGAATATATTATTTAAGCATAGATTGTTTTTTTCATATAATCGCCTTAACCATGTTAATTTTATTGACTTTATAAAACTGTCTATATGTATCATCCTACATCCTCCTAATTTGTAATCTTGAATCATGTTTTTTCTATTAACTCTTTCACATTTACCGTTCCATATATATTGATAAAATTGTGTCTCCAGATCTTTCAATATTTTATCGTCTGGTTTTGGAAGGACTGACAGAATGTGTATTAATTTAGGTAATAGTAAAGTTTTAATAACTGTTATTTTTCCAAATGGTGTGAGTAATCTTTTTGACCAAGCATTAATATCGCGTTCGATTTCATTTAATTTACTTTTATAGTTAATCTCTCCGATTATTTCTAGATTTGTTGAGAAGTTGATACCTAGCACTGTAAATTTTCTTTAGTCCATTCTAATTTTATATCTGGGCACAGGGCATCCTCTCTATTTATATTTGATCCTATCCATAATGCTTTAGTTTTTTCAATATTAGGTTTAAGACCTGAATATTTTGAAAATTGGAAAAGAAGGTCCATCGAACTTTTTAAACTTTTTTCCGAGCCATCTAAGAATATACATGTGTCGTCGGCGTATTGTAAAAGACAAATTTGAACTTTCCCTATTTTAATTCCTTTTATATTACTGTTATGACGAAACATATTTGCCATTATTTCGGCACAAGTATAAACAAATATGGTGAGATTGGGTCCCCTTGTCTACAGCCTCTAGATATTTTGAAAAATTGAGAAAAAATTCCATTTTGGATCACGCATAATTGAGCATTTTTATATAAAATCTCTGTCCATTTTACAATATTTTGTCCAAAATTGAAAAAATGCATGGTTTTATTTATAAATCTCCACGATACAGAATCAAAAGCCTTTTCGAAATCAACTAATAGCAGGGTTCCAGGAATATTATTTTCCTTACTTAACTGTAGAACATCATATATAATTCTTGTATTTTCCCCAATAAATCTGCCAGATATAAAACCTCTTTGATTTTCGTGGATCAGAAAGTCTAAGACTGATTTAATTCTATTAGCTATACAACTCGAGAGTAATTTATATGTCACATTTAACAATGAAATTGGTCTCCAGTTTTTCAAATAATTTCTACACTTATCTCCTTTAGGTAATATTGAAATTATCCCCTGTTTTTGAGTTAAAGATAATTCTCCTTGTTCAAAACTATAGTTAAAAGATCTGATCAAAAAGGGAGATATATTGTTCCAAAAAAATTTGAAAAATTCAGCTGTGAATCCGTCTGGTCCCGGGGACTTTTCATTTTTCATGTTTTTTAGAGCCTTCAAAAGTTCTTTATATGTAATTTTATCTTCAATAGCACTTCGTTGTATATCGTTTAATTTTGGAATATCTTCAAAATCAAGAATTTGATTTAAGTCAACATCTTCAAGGGATTCATCTTTATTTTTGTATAATTTTTTATAAAACATTTCGATTTCCGACAAAATTTCTTTTGGTTCGTTATAAGGTCACCTTTATCGTTTATTAATGAAGTTACGGTTTTATTAATATAATTTCTTTTTTCTAAACTACAGAAGTATTTGGTTGGTTTTTCCCCCTCTTCTATCCATTTTGCTTTAGCCCTGATACAAACCCCCTTCATATAGTTTTCACGTATTTTTTCAAGTTCTTTATTAACATTTTCAAATTCTGTTTTATAGAAAATTACATCGGGAAATTGTGTATTTAATTCTCGAAGATCGCCTAACTTTTTTTCTAATTGTCTTTTCTTATTTTTCCCCTCTTTATTTTTCCTAGAACTATATTCAATTGTAAGACCTCGAATTTTCAGTAATAATAAATCTAAAAATAAGTTGTCGTTAATAATTAATGTGTATTCTTCCTTATCGTTTTCCTGGTGTGTATTCACCATGTATTCTGCTTTTACTTCTGAAATTAATTTTTTTACTTTATTAACATAATCTATATCTTTAAGAAGATTATTATTAAATTTCCAGAATCCTTTTCCTTTTTGAAAATTTGAAAAACGAAATTCAATTTCTACAAGGGAATGATCGGTTCTGTAACCAGGTTTGATATCGGTTCTATTGACCAGAGACATCAGTTCCTCGGAGATTAGAAAAAAATCCAAACGGGCACTCTTTTTGGGGGATGAACAGAACCAAGTATACATTTTTTTGTTCTCATTATTTACTCTCCAGGGATCAACAAGTTTTAAAAATTCCTTCATTGATAGGACTTCCCGTCTTGCCTTAGGGTTATTAATTTTCTTATAGTTCAAATAATCTAAATTAGAATCCTGGACCAGGTTAAAGTCCCCCGTGATAATCACAAAATCATTATTCAATTCTTGTATAGTAGACTTTATATAAGTATAAAATTTTGCTTCATCTGTATTTGGGCCGTATAAGTTAATCAGAGTAACTGTGTGTTTATTTTCTATCAAAAGTTCTAAAATAAGTAAATTTCCAATTTTATCTTTAATTTCATTTGTAACTTTAAACTCAAAATTATTATTAAAAAGTATTGCCACTCCCCTGGAATTACTTTTCCCACAAGACATATAGACCTCAAATCCCCATATAGTTCTAATTTTATTCATCTCTTTTTCAACGAAATGAGTATCTTGTAAGCAATAAATACTAAACTTCTTTGCTTTTAAAAAGTTAAGAACATCCCGCCTTTTATTGTTTTGTTCCCCTAGACCCCTGCAATTGATTGAAAGAACTTTTATATCAGCCATTGTGTGGTAAATATATTTGTTTTAGGTCACCAGAAAATTCGCATTTAGATAATACAAGATTGATGCAGTAAGACAGTAATAATGTTGAACAATATATACCTATAAATACTTCATACACACGCCACCCATACCAAAGACAAACATTACAAAAACAAAAAACAAACAAAAAGACAATCGTCATTAAAGTCACGCAACTTTTTCGATGTTTGGTCAACATAATTTTAACCAAGTTACAAGGCATGTATAATATACTATTATAAAAAGTCTCTAGAAACTGTCAGCTACATATTCTCTGTCTTAGTTAAATTTCTATAGAATAAATCAAAATTTATATATTTGGTCCTTAAATTTGATCAATGAAATTTATAATATAATATTGACAGAGTTTGACCTCGGTTAATTTATTGACCGCAGTTTCACCCGTGAATGTACTTCCCATAGATAAGTAACACCCGTATGTTAGGATAATGGATGATTCTAGATTACTCGTGTGTAAAAATTAGTCATGGAATATAGCAGCATAAAAAACAAAATATGTAAGTATTTATGATATTCAACTTATAAAGCTATTTTATCCATTTTTTTGGTTGTCATATTTTTTTATTTATTTATGAAATACATCTGTATTTTATAAATAAATAAAAATGGCATATGAAATGATAAACAATTCGTTACTTTTTAGAAAAAAAATCCCTATTTATTTCAAACATTTTAAACTAAAGTAACCAACCATTCCCTTATAAAGTTACTTTCCAAAATAAAATTTAAAATAAATAAATAAATAGTTTTAATTGATAGACATGACATGAATTTTTTCATTGTGTGTCAATGAAAAAAAAGAAAGAAAAAAAAAAAAAATAAATAAAAAAAAATAAGATTTAAAATATTTAAAGTGTATATTGATGTGGCATTCAAGGTCATGTTACAAAATTTATTTATTTATTTATTTATTTATTTATTTATTTATTTATTTATATACTATAATTCAAACTTGCATCAATCAGTATTCAATTACATTGTGGGTACTTATCAGCTTATTGGGTCAAGATTACTTTTCAGTCTTATTTATTTATTTATTTATTTATTTATTTATTTATTTATTTATTTATTTATTTATTTGTTTATTTATTTGTTTATTTATTTTCAGACGAAACATTTAAAAGTATATCGTTTAAGAAAATAAAATATAATGTAGATACATTTATAAGTATTACATATACTAAGTTTCATACTAGCACATGTATGTAGGTAATAGGGGAATGCCCCCTGGCTTGCAGACGGTACACTTTCTTACCTCTAACCATGAGAGTAATCAAGGGAGATAAAATTGTTAAACTCCCCTATTAGGAAAGGGTTAGAGGTGGATTTTAAAACCCAAACTTCATTGTAGTTATCCAGAAACATAGCAGTATCACAGGAGATCATGTTGGCAGATATTGTGGTCCAGGTTGCAAATGCACAAATTGCAAAAATGTTGTAATTAATGCAATTCTAGATCCTTCAGCTATCACCACTGCTACTGTTGCTGATGATTCCACAGCTACAAATACCATAGGTTTTTATAACATTGATGCTAATTTTGAATGTTTTCTATCCACAGTAACCAGCAAGTATGGATGTACCAGCAGAAACATACTTAATAACACATAAAATTCAGAAATGGATCACAAAGATTCTTGTACTACATGTATCAGTGTATTTAGATTTACTGTTATTCAAACATTTCATATTTTAAAGTTGATACATAAACATGTATTTGAGCTTTTTATGAAATTTATCACAATACATATATAACACATTCACTTTATTGTGCAAGAATCTATGTAAATATCTTTTACTGTATTTGAATTTTAGCCAAACTTTTAATCATGGATCATTGCCGCACACATCATAGCCAATTCTGACAGTCCCACAGTACCACCCTTGTGTGGTGGATGATGTTATACTGGTTCACATTAAATTATTCTGTTTTAATTAATTTCTTTTTTGTCTATTTTCAAGAATACAGAATATGTGTAGTTTATTTTCATATGATTTTAGATACATCATACATGTATAATGTATTTATTTCAGATGATTTTCAGATTACCAATACCTATACAGTTTATTTTCAGATTACTTATTCCTACAAGTTACTTTTTAGTTCATTTTATTTAAAGAACCCCTTTTTTATATTTATTGACAGGTGAAATACATATTTGAAATTTTATTTACACATTTGCCAACATTATGTTTTCAGATTATTCATAGATAGCCTTTTTATTTGTAGATGCTATTGCTATGCTAAAACATTAGTATTTACATTGAATATTATAATGACTAGTTTTATGTTTTTTTTTATTGTAGATAACATTACATGGTCAACACACAGTACAATGTCAATAAAGATGTTTTGCTTGCATATTAAAATTGCCATTATTTAAGGAAAAACAAATGCTAACTTGACATAATAAATGCATAATTATTTTTGTGCATTACACTGGCACCTGTCCAACATAACCTCTGAAATGTTGGTAGGGACATGGCCTCTTACTGTATAGGTTTGAATCTCATTTAGGACAGTTTTTGTGTGAGAAAGTTGGTCAGTTTGTAGTGGAATGTTGTTGGTGTTCTTTGGGGTCTATAGTTTCCTCCCCATCTCTAAATATGTTTGATAGTGAAAGAATCTTGACTTTTATTCTACTCCTTACCCAAAAGACATGAAGTATCCTCTGGACTGAAGGTAGATACATGAACTTGATCCATGTCATTTTGGAGTCAGAATTAGATTATATTGCATCTGTGCATTAGTACTTTTGCTGCAAAAAAGTCTATCAGCAGCACTTGATCTGTGAAAAAAAACTACAGAGACTACAGAATAAACTGTTACACACAGTAAAACTGATCTGACCACCATATAGCAAGAGATTTTAATTTCTATTTATTAACTTAGGGTGTGGAAACAACAATTCTTCCTTTTCCACTGTCATGTGCTGATTTTTGAATTCATTATTTTAATGTGCATTACACTGGCACCTGTCCAATAATAATTTTGCATCAACGTTTCAATTATTTGCAATATCTAATGGCAATTAAAATCTATGTAAAAAATTGGCTTCATTTAACATTTAAAACTTAATCAAATAAAATTATTTTCCAACTAGTTGTCATGTGCTGATTTTGAATGCATTATTTAAATAAAAAATTCAAAATCAGCACATGACACCACTGATTTCTCTTGTGTATCAAATTTGAAGAAATATTTCCCATGGAAAATAATTTTATTTGATTAAGATTTAAATGTTAAATGAAGCCAATTTTTTACATAGATTTTAATTGCCATTAGATATTGCAAAATAATTGAAACAGTTGATGCAAAATTATTATTGGACAGGTGCCAGTGTAATGCACATTAAAATAATGAATTCAAAATCAGCACATGACAGTGGAAAAGGAAGAATTGTTGTTTCCACACCCTAAGTTAATAACTAGAAATTAAAATCTCTTGCTATATGGTGGTCAGATCAGTTTTACTGTGTGTAACAGTTTATTCTGTAGTCTCTGTAGTTTTTTTTCACAGATCAAGTGCTGCTGATAGACTTTTTTGCAGCAAAAGTACTAATGCACAGATGCAATATTAATCTAATTCTGACTCCAAAATGACATGGATCAAGTTCATGTATCTACCTTCAGTCCAGAGGATACTTCATGTCTTTTGGGTAAGGAGTAAATAAAAGTCAAGATTCTTTCACTATCAAACATATTTAGAGATGGGGAGGAAACTATAGACCCCAAAGAACACAACAACATTCCACTACAAACTGACCAACTTTCTCACACAAAAACTGTCCTAAATGAGATTCAAACCTATACAGTAAGAGGCCATGTCCCTACCAACATTTCAGAGGTTATGTTGGACAGGTGCCAGTGTAATGCACAAAAATAATTATGCATTTATTATGTCAAGTTAGCATTTGTTTTTCCTTAAATAATGGCAATTTTAATATGCAAGCAAAACATCTTTATTGACATTGTACTGTGTGTTGACCATGTAATGTTATCTACAATAAAAAAAAACATAAAACATAGTCATTATAATATTCAATGTAAATACTAATGTTTTAGCATAGCAATAGCATCTACAAATAAAAAGGCTATCTATGAATAATCTGAAAACATAATGTTGGCAAATGTGTAAATAAAATTTCAAATATGTATTTCACCTGTCAATAAATATAAAAAAGGGGTTCTTTAAATAAAATGAACTAAAAAGTAACTTGTAGGAATAAGTAATCTGAAAATAAACTGTATAGGTATTGGTAATCTGAAAATCATCTGAAATAAATACATTATACATGTATGATGTATCATAAAATCATATGAAAATAAACTACACATATTCTGTATTCTTGAAAATAGACAAAAAAGAAATTAATTAAAACAGAATAATTTTAATGTAGTACCAGTATAACATCATCCACCACACAAGGGTGGTACTGTGGGACTGTCAGAATTGGCTATGATGTGTGCGGCAATGATCCATGATTAAAAGTTTGGCTAAAATTCAAATACAGTAAAAGATATTTACATAGATTCTTGCACAATAAAAGTGAATGTGTTATATATGTATTGTGATAAATTTCATAAAAAGCTCAAATACATGTTTATGTATCAACTTTAAAAATATGAAATGTTTGAATAACAGTAAATCTAAATACACTGATACATGTAGTACAAGAATCTTTGTGATCCATTTCTGAATTTTATGTGTTATTAAGTATGTTTCTGCTGGTACATCCATACTTGCTGTGGTTACTGTGGATAGAAAACATTCAAAATTAGCATCAATGTTATAAAAACCTATGGTATTTGTAGCTGTGGAATCATCAGCAACAGTAGCAGTGGTGATAGCTGAAGGATCTAGAATTGCATTAATTACAACATTTTTGCAATTTGTGCATTTGCAACCTGGACCACAATATCTGCCAACATGATCTCCTGTGATACTGCTATGTTTCTGGATAACTACAATGAAGTTTGGGTTTTAAAATCCACCTCTAACCCTTTCCTAATAGGGGAGTTTAACAATTTTATCTCCCTTGATTACTCTCATGGTTAGAGGTAAGAAAGTGTACCGTCTGCAAGCCAGGGGGCATTCCCCTATTACCTACATACATGTGCTAGTATGAAACTTAGTATATGTAATACTTATAAATGTATCTACATTATATTTTATTTTCTTAAACGATATACTTTTAAATGTTTCGTCTGAAAATAAATAAACAAATAAATAAACAAATAAATAAATAAATAAATAAATAAATAAATAATAAATAAATAAATAAATAAATAAGACTGAAAAGTAATCTTGACCCAATAAGCTGATAAGTACCCACAATGTAATTGAATACTGATTGATGCAAGTTTGAATTATAGTATATAAATAAATAAATAAATAAATAAATAAATAAATAAATAATAAATTTTGTAACATGACCTTGAATGCCACATCAATATACACTTTAAATATTTTAAATCTTATTTTTTTTTTATTTTTTTTTTTTTCTTTCTTTTTTTTCATTGACACACAATGAAAAAATTCATGTCATGTCTATCAATTAAAACTATTTATTTATTTATTTTAAATTTTATTTTGGAAAGTAACTTTATAAGGGAATGGTTGGTTACTT
This sequence comes from Anadara kagoshimensis, assembly GCA_021292105.1. Taxonomy (NCBI): domain Eukaryota; kingdom Metazoa; phylum Mollusca; class Bivalvia; order Arcoida; family Arcidae; genus Anadara; species Anadara kagoshimensis. Next base: position 30,244,302 of record CM037862.1, read on the forward strand.
TAGTTTAAAATGTTTGAAATAAATAGGGATTTTTTTTCTAAAAAGTAACGAATTGTTTATCATTTCATATGCCATTTTTTATTTATTTATAAAATACAGATGTATTTCATAAATAAATAAAAAAATATGACAACCAAAAAAATGGATAAAATAGCTTTATAAGTTGAATATCATAAATACTTACATATTTTGTTTTTTATGCTGCTATATTCCATGACTAATTTTTACACACGAGTAATCTAGAATCATCCATTATCCTAACATACGGGTGTTACTTATCTATGGGAAGTACATTCACGGGTGAAACTGCGGTCAATAAATTAACCGAGGTCAAACTCTGTCAATATTATATTATAAAATTTCATTGATCAAATTTAAGGACCAAATATATAAATTTTGATTTATTCTATAGAAATTTAACTAAGACAGAGAATATGTAGCTGACAGTTTCTAGAGACTTTTTTAATAGTATATTATACATGCCTTGTAACTTGGTTAAAATTATGTTGACCAAACATCGAAAAAGTTGCGTGACTTTAATGACGATTGTCTTTTTGTTTGTTTTTTGTTTTTGTAATGTTTGTCTTTGGTATGGGTGGCGTGTGTATGAAGTATTTATAGGTATATATTGTTCAACATTATTACTGTCTTACTGCATCAATCTTGTATTATCTAAATGCGAATTTTCTGGTGACCTAAAACAAATATATTTACCACACAATGGCTGATATAAAAGTTCTTTCAATCAATTGCAGGGGTCTAGGGGAACAAAACAATAAAAGGCGGGATGTTCTTAACTTTTTAAAAGCAAAGAAGTTTAGTATTTATTGCTTACAAGATACTCATTTCGTTGAAAAAGAGATGAATAAAATTAGAACTATATGGGGATTTGAGGTCTATATGTCTTGTGGGAAAAGTAATTCCAGGGGAGTGGCAATACTTTTTAATAATAATTTTGAGTTTAAAGTTACAAATGAAATTAAAGATAAAATTGGAAATTTACTTATTTTAGAACTTTTGATAGAAAATAAACACACAGTTACTCTGATTAACTTATACGGCCCAAATACAGATGAAGCAAAATTTTATACTTATATAAAGTCTACTATACAAGAATTGAATAATGATTTTGTGATTATCACGGGGGACTTTAACCTGGTCCAGGATTCTAATTTAGATTATTTGAACTATAAGAAAATTAATAACCCTAAGGCAAGACGGGAAGTCCTATCAATGAAGGAATTTTTAAAACTTGTTGATCCCTGGAGAGTAAATAATGAGAACAAAAAAATGTATACTTGGTTCTGTTCATCCCCCAAAAAGAGTGCCCGTTTGGATTTTTTTCTAATCTCCGAGGAACTGATGTCTCTGGTCAATAGAACCGATATCAAACCTGGTTACAGAACCGACATTCCCTTGTAGAAATTGAATTTCGTTTTTCAAATTTTCAAAAAGGAAAAGGATTCTGGAAATTTAATAATAATCTTCTTAAAGATATAGATTATGTTAATAAAGTAAAAAAATTAATTTCAGAAGTAAAAGCAGAATACATGGTGAATACACACCAGGAAAACGATAAGGAAGAATACACATTAATTATTAACGACAACTTATTTTTAGATTTATTATTACTGAAAATTCGAGGTCTTACAATTGAATATAGTTCTAGGAAAAATAAAGAGGGGAAAAATAAGAAAAGACAATTAGAAAAAAGTTAGGCGATCTTCGAGAATTAAATACACAATTTCCCGATGTAATTTTCTATAAAACAGAATTTGAAAATGTTAATAAAGAACTTGAAAAAATACGTGAAAACTATATGAAGGGGGTTTGTATCAGGGCTAAAGCAAAATGGATAGAAGAGGGGGAAAAACCAACCAAATACTTCTGTAGTTTAGAAAAAAGAAATTATATTAATAAACCGTAACTTCATTAATAAACGATAAAGGTGACCTTATAACGAACCAAAAGAAATTTTGTCGGAAATCGAAATGTTTTATAAAAAATTATACAAAAATAAAGATGAATCCCTTGAAGATGTTGACTTAAATCAAATTCTTGATTTTGAAGATATTCCAAAATTAAACGATATACAACGAAGTGCTATTGAAGATAAAATTACATATAAAGAACTTTTGAAGGCTCTAAAAAACATGAAAAATGAAAAGTCCCCGGGACCAGACGGATTCACAGCTGAATTTTTCAAATTTTTTTGGAACAATATATCTCCCTTTTTGATCAGATCTTTTAACTATAGTTTTGAACAAGGAGAATTATCTTTAACTCAAAAACAGGGGATAATTTCAATATTACCTAAAGGAGATAAGTGTAGAAATTATTTGAAAAACTGGAGACCAATTTCATTGTTAAATGTGACATATAAATTACTCTCGAGTTGTATAGCTAATAGAATTAAATCAGTCTTAGACTTTCTGATCCACGAAAATCAAAGAGGTTTTATATCTGGCAGATTTATTGGGGAAAATACAAGAATTATATATGATGTTCTACAGTTAAGTAAGGAAAATAATATTCCTGGAACCCTGCTATTAGTTGATTTCGAAAAGGCTTTTGATTCTGTATCGTGGAGATTTATAAATAAAACCATGCATTTTTTCAATTTTGGACAAAATATTGTAAAATGGACAGAGATTTTATATAAAAATGCTCAATTATGCGTCATCCAAAATGGAATTTTTTCTCAATTTTTCAAAATATCTAGAGGCTGTAGACAAGGGGACCCAATCTCACCATATTTGTTTATACTTGTGCCGAAATAATGGCAAATATGTTTCGTCATAACAGTAATATAAAAGGAATTAAAATAGGGAAAGTTCAAATTTGTCTTTTACAATACGCCGACGACACATGTATATTCTTAGATGGCTCGGAAAAAAGTTTAAAAAGTTCGATGGACCTTCTTTTCCAATTTTCAAAATATTCAGGTCTTAAACCTAATATTGAAAAAACTAAAGCATTATGGATAGGATCAAATATAAATAGAGAGGATGCCCTGTGCCCAGATATAAAATTAGAATGGACTAAAGAAAATTTACAGTGCTAGGTATCAACTTCTCAACAAATCTAGAAATAATCGGAGAGATTAACTATAAAAGTAAATTAAATGAAATCGAACGCGATATTAATGCTTGGTCAAAAAGATTACTCACACCATTTGGAAAAATAACAGTTATTAAAACTTTACTATTACCTAAATTAATACACATTCTGTCAGTCCTTCCAAAACCAGACGATAAAATATTGAAAGATCTGGAGACACAATTTTATCAATATATATGGAACGGTAAATGTGAAAGAGTTAATAGAAAAAACATGATTCAAGATTACAAATTAGGAGGATGTAGGATGATACATATAGACAGTTTTATAAAGTCAATAAAATTAACATGGTTAAGGCGATTATATGAAAAAAACAATCTATGCTTAAATAATATATTCACGGAAATTACGAAAAGTGATCTTACAAATTTTATACTTTTAGGAGATGAATATTGCCGGGAAAAATCAAAGGCCCTAAAAAATTACTTCTGGAAAGATGTTTTAAAAAACCTAGCAGAATTTAAATTAAATCTTCCGATACTCTCTGAAGATCATTCTGTTTTAAATTCTTGTTTATGGCACAACTCCAAAATAAAAATTGACGGAAAAACTATTTTTTACAAAACGTTTTTCGATAAGGGGATTACAAAAATAAGAGATTTAATTAATGAAAAAAACGAGTTCATAATAGCCCAAGAATTGCAATTAAAATTGAATAAAACAATACCGTTCACTATATTTGAAGGATTAAAGCGAGCTATTCTACATAACCATAAACTTGCCGAAGTAAGTAATAGTAATAACAGTTTAAATTCAGAAATAGAGTATATTTGCAAACATTCAAAAGGTTCTAGACACATATATAATATTTTTGTAAAATCTTTATATATAAACCAAAAGCTGAATTGAAATGGGAACAAGAACTTAATATGCCCCATGATTTCCACTGGGATAAAGTTTATCTCAACATGCTCCAAAATATTAAAGATACAAAACTAAAGTGGTTAAATTTTAGGATATTACACCGCATTTTCGGCACAAATAAATTTCTCAAGAAAATAAATATAGTCAAACTCCATATTGCTTCTTCTGCAAAAACATTGAAGAAGATATATGTCATCTCTTTTACGACTGTCAACAAGTGCGAGAACTTTGGGAAAATCTTGAAAATTGGCTAACTGAAAAAACAACAATTACTCATTCGATAACTCTTAAAGATGTGATTTTTGGAATTTCTGGACAAAACCAATATATTTTTAATCATATAATTACATTGAGTAAACAGTTTATTAGTTTAAGACGCTTTTATAAAAAAACACTTACATTTTCTGAATTAGAGAAACACATTTTTCAACATTATAGAATTGAAAAAACCCAATACGAACTATCTGGGAAATCGGATGCTTTTACTCTAAAATGGAAAAACTATGCAACACTTTTTGAATACTAAATAAATTAAAATCTTCAAGGATCACCAGATTATTTGTTATTTACTTGACTGTTTATTTACATGAAATTTTATGCTTCATTGATGCCATTCTATTTATGTTTCTGTACTTAATTTGCAGACATTTGTACAAAGTTTTCATGTATGAAAGGTGAATGTAAGTGTGCATGAATGTTGTCTTTGTCTATCTCATATTTTTGTAAAAATGTTAAAAAATCTAAATAAAAAAAAAAAAAAAAAAAAAAAAAAAAAAAATGGATAAAATTTTTGAAACTATACAGATATTAAATGTTAAAGCTTATTATTTTTTTTTTATTCACATTCTAAATACTTTTACAATATTCTCTAACATTCATACATTTCATTTATCAGATTATCTTGTATATTGAATAAGGTTGATGAAGTTTGTGTAATTGATAAAAACGATACTTGTAAATTTTTAATGTTATCGACGGATGGTGACCAAAAAGGGGTTCTAAGTTTCCTTCCGACGCGTCGAGTCGACTTTGTCGTTTGTCGGTACGTGTCATGTATTGAGTCATCCGGTAATGTTGACAGGTGTGCGGAGGTATGTGAATTAAGGATACTAATTAACAGATGAAGACTTCAACACCATAATCTTGGTAATACATTACGGGATAAACAATACGGGAGTTTAACAATTTTATCTCCCTTGATTACTCTCTATGATTAGAGGTAAGAAAGTGTACCGTCTGCAAGCCAGGGGGCATTCTCCTATTACCTACATGTATGTACATGTGCTAGTATGAAACTTAGTATATGTAATACATATAAATGTATCTACATTATATTTTATTTTCTTAATGTGTTTCGTCTGAAAATAAATAAATAAATAAATAAATAAATAAATAAGACTGAAAAGTAATCTTGACCCAATAAGTACCAACAATGTAATTGAATAATGATTGATGCAAGGTTGCATTATAGTATTTAAATAAATAAATAAATAAATAAATTTTGAAACATGACCTTGAATCCGCATCAATATACACTTTAAATGTTTTAAATCTTTATTTTATTTTTATTTATTCATTTTTTATTTATTTTTTTTTTTCATTGACACACAGTGAAAAAAATTCATGTCATGTCTATCAATTTATTTATTTATTATTTATTTTATTTATTTATTTATTTATTATTTATTTAGTTATTTATTTATTTTAAATTTTATTTTGGAAAGTAACTTTATAAGGGAATGGTTGGTTACTTTAGTTAAAACGTTTGAAATAAATAGGGATTTTTTCTAAAAAGTAATGAATCGTTTACCATTTCATATGCCATTTTAATGAAATCAAAATAAAAAAATATGACAACCAAAAAACGGATAAAATTATTGAAACCATACAGATATTTAATGTTAAAGTTTATTTTAATTTTTTTTTTTCACATTCTAAATACTTTTACAATATTCTCTAACATTCATACATTTCATTTATCAGTTTATAAGTTGGATATTATCTTGTATATTGAATAAGTTTGATGAAGTTTGTGTAATTAATAAAAACGATACTTGTACATTCTTAATGTTATCGATGGATGCTGACCATAAAAGGGTTCATTTGTCGTTTGTCGGTACGTGTCATGGATTGAGTCATCCGGTAATGTTGACAGGTGTGCGGAGGTATGTGAATTACGGATACTAAATTAACAGATTAAGACTTCAACACCATCATCTTGGTAATACATTACGGGATAAACAATTCATAAATGAGAAACTTTTTAATAAACAGTAATGTAACATGTAGATATGAGGAGCATCATATTTCTTGGAGCAAATATTGGGTAAGGGAAAGAATAAAATGTAATTGTAATCGCCATAAGTACATCATAATTTTGGGTTTGTTTAATTAATTAAAATTAGTTAATGTAATTCTGTCAAAGGCAATTATATACATATCGATTTAATTTTCTCCCACATCGGCGTAAACTTTATAAGTTTTGATACTATTTTAAGAAAAGAACAACTGATAAAGTTCTTCCACAAACTTGTATGTATTCAAGATTGTTTTTCTAGCTATAGACTGCCTATTATTAGTATCATATCTTTGTCCTTATAGCAAACATAACCATTTTATTTTTAAAGTTTAAAATGCTAAACAAAATATATTAATTATACTTCTTTAATTTGGTTTATTCATTTTTATCATCTTTTAATTTTAACTGTTTTTTTTTTTAATTCTTGATAGTTTTAATTTCTAAAATATTAAAAAATTAACATATTTGACTTAAAGAAAATATAAATTTATTAGTAAGAAAAAGTTTTGTCACATAAAATATATATTTTTCATAATGAATGTAAATATATCCCATTTACGGCAATGTTTAACCATTTAAAAGCGTTACCAGCCTTAGACCTTTATTACGACTGCCCCCTCGATTGCAAATCACGTTCAATCGCGTCCAATCTCGTAAGGTCACGGGCCTTGCGCATGCGTAATAAACAATGTTAAACTCCTCTATTCATCAATGGGAAACTTTTTAATAAACAGCAATGTAACATGTAGATATGAGGAGCATCATATTTCTTCGAGCAAATATTGGGTAAGGGAAAGAATAAAATGCAATTGTAATCACCATAAGTATATCATAATTTTGGGTTCGTTTAATTAATTTAAATTAGTTAAATGTAATTCTGTCAAAGGCAATCATATACATTTATACGGAATATATCGATTCAATTTCTCCCACATCGGCGTAAACTTTATAAGTTTTGATACTATTTCAAGAAAAGAACTTCTACAAACTTGTATGTATTCAAGACTGTTTTTCTAGCTATAGACTGCCTATTATTAGTATCATATTTTTGTCCTAAAAGCAAACATAACCATTTTATTTCTTTTTTAAAGTTTAAAATGCTAAACAAAATATATTAATGATACTTCTTTAATTTGGTTTATTCATTTTTATCATCTTTTAATTTTAACTGTTTTTTTTTTAATTCTTGATACTTTTAATTTCTAAAATATTAAATAATGAACATATTTGACTAAAAGAAAATATAAATTTATTAGTAAGAAAAAGTTTTGTCATTTATTCATGAATGAATGTAAATATATCCAATTTGCGGCAATGTTTAACCATTTAAAACTGTTACCAGCCTTAGACCATTATTAAGACTGCCCCCTCGATTGCAAATCACGTTGAATATCGTCCAATCTCGTAAGGTCACGGGCCTTGCGCATGCGTATTAAACAAGGTTAAACTCCTCTATTATAAATAAATCAATTAACAGACATCACATTTGCATATCATACATATCACACAAGGATTTGGTATCTATGGCAATTCTCATAATCCCTTATGCAAATACTTATTGTATGAAGATAGCATAGAACAATGAAAAGAAATAGACATCATGATTTCCAAGCGACCTATTAATATTGATATTTTATCCTGTGAGAGTTGATGTGCAGCATGTATAAAAATGCACTGATATTTTATCATAACAATGGTGTGGATGCATGTTCAGTAGGCTACAATCTACCAGGTACATCAATAATCGTCAATATTTTTTAGATTTCTTAACACCATACTTATGTCATCTCATTTCATTATTGATATTTTATCCTACCAAAGGATACAAAACAAGTATGAAACTGTGTTGACAGACGAGGTGGGCAACACTGGCATTGTGATATGTGCATGGGTATATGTTTAAGCACATCACTACCTGCCACCTAAATGCAGGAATCATACCACTGTCCCATGTACTTTATATTGAATTTTTTCTATCTTTTTAAGTTTTAAGTGCATCAGTAGCTGTCACTATTCTACAGATTTCTGTACAAGTAGAAGAGAGACACCATCCATCCCCTGTTATTAAGTTTAGTGTTTATCTGTTTGAGAGTTGAGTTGAGTAATGGTGTTGAAAGTTCCAGTCAAGAAAATTCCAGTTATATCGAGAAGTTGCCAGCTATGGGGGAAGGTGCAGAATTTTAACTTGTGCATTATGCTGATGGCATTATACAGCAGATATTTTTATCGTGCCATGCCTACCATGACACGGGACCTCGTTTATTTTAAAGTCCAATCCACATAACTTTCATTTGGATATGCCGAGTGATTGGCGAAAGAACAGTCACTACCTACTTTCAAGTCTCAGGTTCAAACACAACACCTCCCACTTTCTTTATAATATTAAATTGTGGCAGTAGCTAACTGACATCATCATGCAGATCTTTTGTCCTCAAAAGGAATGCTTATGAAAATGATTTTGATAATTATATTAAAAACTATGTTTAAGGAATACAGTCTGTAAATGTCATGATATCAAATTATATATATATAAATTATATGTGAATATGTCAAAAATCTAAACTGAATCATCTCAATCATGACCAGCTAGTAGAGAAAAGCAGAAAATTTGTATAGTTATCTTGCAACAAAGAACAAGACATTCCAGTAGAATAGCTTTCATATTTGTGAAATTAAAACCACTTGTAAAAGGAAATGCACAATATTGTTCATCTAAAGAGAATTCATTTAAACATATTTGCGCAATAAACTCATTGATTGCATATTCACATTTGGTTACACTCTTTATTAGTGCATTAAGATATGCTTTTAGTACCAGGCCTTGTTGGTAATTCTTTTGTCTATGAAATTTTGTCAGTGCAGTAAATTACACTCATTTAACAATGTTGTCAATTCGCTTTCCTCGCCAGATGGCAAATTCTTGTACACGCAGCAAACATGAAACCCTCAAACAAAAGGAAAAGTCCAATTTCATTATAAATTGTCTCTTGTGTCGCAATGCAGACTTCGCACATTTACATAATTAGGAAGTCAAGTTCATCTCCTATCCTGGATATAAAAAATTAATTTATCAAATTCATGTCAGGATGGAATTCTTTGGATCATTGTGTTACTCTGTATTATGTCAAAATGTTGACAGTATTTGTGATTTTTGCTATTTCAACGTTTAATCAAGTTGTATTCATGGACTGATCCCAGCTGTATTTGCATGTACTTAAACATTTGTCGCAGTCTATTATTCTGTTTGAAAATTTGATATAAACCTGGACCTGCATTATTATTTTATAATATACACATGTGGTTGGTTGTGGTACAACATACAATTAATGCATACATCCTTAAATTTTGTGTATTCTGCTTTTCTTGCAGGATGAGGAAATGACTGGTTTGGCCTTAATCTATTTGGACCTAATGCTTCAATATTTGACATTGAGCCCAGTCCTTGGATACAAATCTATGATATGTCTCTACCTCAATATAAAGATCTTTTCTCACACCTGTGACATGGAAATCCCTTGTTTTTACCCATGTGGGATTTCCTTGTCTCACCCTAGGGTTGAGACAGGCTACACACTGAATTTCCCACGTAGTTATACCTGCTCTGAATTTATCGTTGAGAGGACTTAGTAAGTTGAGAAAAGTTCCGAAGTCAACCAACAATTTCTCAACGTCACAATCACTTACACACACTTAATTGATGATGTCATAGTCATTTTATGTGAGAACATCAACAAAAATTGACTACGTCATTTTCAGTAGGCACGGATGGTGACATTAAAACTGAACATTTGATACAATTTTTTGTTTACAAATATTTATGCTGCAAATTTGTGCGAAAAGAATCCTACACCAGTAACAGGGTAAGACAGAGATATCTGAAACTCGGATGAATATTTTCAATGTCCAGAACTCGCTAAAGCTTGTTTAGGACAGGAAAATATTCATCCTCGTTTGAGATGTCTCTGTCTTACCCTGTTACTGGTGTAGGATTCCATTAGTCTCTCACTATAAAGGTACAAGTCCCACTCAGTGGACAGATTCTAAGTGTGAGGAAGGTAATGTTGAGCGTCATTATGTTTTCCTACATATATTCCTCTAGTTTTCTTTAGTATTTCAGAACTGAGCACTTCACAGTCATTCAAAATAATCGTAACGCTTATATTCTGCTAAATGGTTAAAAATAAATTTTTGAAATCAGTTTTGTGTCAAAGATGTATATGTACAGAACCCAAAAATGAATTATTACACACGCAAATTTCTAAATAAAAAAACTATGATAATTCCGTAGTTTCATCAATAAAGTCATATAAAACTGTCCAAATGACATTATAATTTTGCTGATTTTAGCAATAATTGAAGGAAAACTCTAATGTTGTTTGTTAGAACTTATCGAGTCCAGTGATAATATATCTGAGGAAAAATGCTTATATATACCATCTGAAATTGTGGTTTTTGACCCACATTACGGAGATTAGGCAGAGGTTAAGCATTATGGAGGTTAGAAATTAACAACTGTGTGCTATTAACACTGAATAAATCCGAACAGAATTTTATATCAATTAAATAATAAGAAGACATATGCCACTGCTTTTCTAAAATCTAATGCAATTTTTTCATTCCAATGTAGTTTTTCGGAAAATGGTGTAACAGAGGTTAGGTCCTTTCATCTCTATATTGGATTTAAAGACATGATTTAAAAATGTGTATGTAATGTAAAGTTTTTTCCTGTACTCTTAGGATATAACTGTAATCTGAAATAAGTTTCATGTCTATATTGTTTTTTGTTATGCATTCCACACATAACGAAATATTTGTTACAGAGGTTAGCAAATTTTTTTCAGACACATGGAAAATAACTGGCTCAAAATTATGAATGATCAGTTGTAGAAATTCTACTTGGTTCAAGACCCTCTCTGATGTTAAGAAATAAATCTGACAAAATTTGTAAAAAGGTTCCATTTAAAAATTAAAATATCAGCACTGGAAGTTAAGATATTGAATTTGGGACATGCTCAAATGTCACATTTTCCTTCCAGTATCTGTTTTCACAGACAAGACAATCCATTGTCAACATTTAAAAAATATTTCTCTTTTGAAATCTGATTTGCGCTAGATCGAAAAAAATGTGAAATATTGTCAGAAAAAGTGCAATTGGTCTTAAATCACCACTGCAACATATCATGGGAGAAAACCTTACAATTATTTTGTAATGACTGTTCAATATAAGTGAAATAGTCAGTAGTCTTGACTTACTTACTTACTGCCCATTACACCCTCTGGCGTGTGGGGCAGCAACAAAGTCTTTCTACTTTTGTCTGTCATTAGCCAGTTTTTTTAATGTTAAATTCCAATAACTTTCTCAATTTTCCGGGCAACCAAGTATATAGTTGATAGAGATATATTGAGATGCTAAGCTCTGACATTCAGTTAAAGTATTTCTTTATTATAGACTTCAAAAATGGGCTTTGTTTGACCGATACCACAAAATTTGTTAGCTAGCAGACAACTGGAAGTGATAAAACAAAGGGAAGTAACTCTTAGTAAAGAAAATTGGTCATTTAGTTGTATTATCGATCCCCCTTTGATTCTTGCCCATGGTTTTAGTAAACAATTTTTAAATTATTGAAAAATTACAAAAATGTCATTTGAAAAATAATCTCAATAAATATGAGGTATACTGTATATTGTTCAGTATTGTTTATAATAAACAATATGCACCTTAAAATATAGAACAGTATTGTGTGGTCACATTCTTTTTTATATATATTTGCTATATTTTGGATTGTTGGTGATCTTAGATTACGAATGTCATGCCTGTTACAAAGTTTTAGATGGCAAACAAATGGTACGTAGAAGATCTCAGCCATGAGTCGCAGGGGTATTTTTCCAAAATCATTATAAATTGTTTTCCTATCATTAAGTGACTATCTAGTAACATTTTATATATGAAAATATTGAGGAATTTCTTCCACTGCTGAAACCTACTTTCATCCCCCTGAACAACAAATTTCATATTACTAGTATTTGGAATTAAAATTGAAAACGTTTTTGTACCAATGTAAATGGTGATATTTAGATGAACAAGGACCAAAGTAATTTTCCCTAATTTGTATCACATTACTGAGACGTATCAGTTGTGTTAATAACATACATAACATGTTTATAAGGAAGCCTCTATTTTTCTATTTTTAACTTTGTTATAAAGCAACTTCTTTATGTTGATGTACATAGACATATAGGCCCAATATTTGACTTCAAATTATCAATGTATTCGATGTAAGCGTGTTTGTTATATTCATATGCATGTTTTACTGTAATGGGTTAGATTAATATTGGCTCAAATTCTCTCGATGTCTACATGATGTGTTTGTAAATGGCAGACATTTTAGCAAATGTCATGTACAATTAATGCATGTGCTTTTCAAACTGCATGCCAAATCCACATAACCTGCTTAAGTTATGCCCATTGGGGCTATGTATATGTATCTTTCATCTTTTAATCATGTATAATTTGACCTTTGATGACCCCCACCTGTCGACATTCAGCATAATCTAATTGCTCAAGGGAAATATAAGAAGAAATCATCATTTTAAATTGAACAACTACTATATCTTGTTATGCACATTCTGCCTTACAATGGCTGTTTTTATTCCAGTGTTTATGATTAATGAATAATTTCAGGACCTGTTGACAAGGTAAATGTAAAATCATGCTAAGATATATCTAACATAAGAATCAATGATGGTTTTTTTGGGAGTGTTGAGTGTGATTATAATGATGAAATATTGGAAGTTGAATCCTGTGTTTGGTTATTAAGTTAAGAAGGTCTATTTGGTACACTAGTTTTACAATAATGTGTATGTCTTGTCACAGCATTTTTCATAATTTGTTTGTCACATTACCTTCATGGAAAAGCTGATCATATTTTACACAGTTTGAAACATTTCTATCTGACAACACAAGGCATGTGATTAAGAGTAGACCATTTTCACAGCCACGATGTAAGGGCAAATGTACCATCCTTAAAGTACTGGTTCTTGTATCAGTCTTTATAATGTGCATCGATAGCTTTATTTTATTTTCTGTCTCGTAATACTTATGTACAATACCTCTGGGAATTCAGTACAGAGAAAATAAAAATGTATTATCAAGAGGTAAATTGTTCCAAGTCAGTGATATTACACAAAATAAGCTCAAGAGGTAAATTGTTCCAAGTCAGTGATATTACACAAAATAAGCTCAAGAGGTAAATTGTTCCAAGTCAGTGATATTACACAAAATAAGCTCATTTAATTCCTCTATTTATAATTCATTTTGAAATAAAAGTTCTTACGGTAATCTTTTATCCAATGAGAACTTTCAATGTACCACACCAATCCACAATAAGGAATGAGGAACCCTAAATGAATTTTTTATCTAAAAGTTTGTCTTGCAAATGGATTAATTTGGTTGGCTTTGCTATCATGATGATAAAAATGCTTTAAAATTTTGATCTGTATTGCATGGGATTACTCCATTTGTTTCCACGAATGCTATATTGGTGGATTGTAATGCCTTTCCATCTCATTAACTCCTAATGGTATGTGTAACAGTGAAGCAATGTTCAATTCTGTGTACCTTAATACATTACTCATATGGCATTATATTTAGCAAACACACATCAAACATGGATTTGTCTCTCTGAAAAAATTAAATGGACAATAAACTGTTTATCCACGATTAATGAATTTTGAATTTTCTTTCATCTCTTTAAAAAAGTAGATAGATTGATATAAAATTGTTATTTTCTAACTCAAATGCAGAATAGTTAAAACTAAGATTTAATTTACGAGAAACCTTTAGGAGAGCTTGGTACGTCATTCTATATGGTGAATTGTCGTGAAATGATGATTACTCCGCAATATTAAATGCGAAATGATGATGGCAACAAAGTGTTGAAATTAGTCGGAATTCTAACTACTACTTTGTTGTTGGATAATTGAGAGGTGACACTTTTGTGGCACGTCATTAATCAAAATCTTAATATGAGATCTATAATCCTGGGGACTAATTGACATATATGTCATTGTGTCACCTGACATTTGTGTTTTGGGTCATCATCATTTTTGTCTTTTGTCAATTTTTATTTAATAAACATGAACCAATTCTTTCCCTCATTATTCTTCTTCCTGATCTCATTGGTTTGTAATTAAATGAAAATGATTCACAATGTTTCATATTCCTTTAGTTGTCTTAGAATACTGTTGAATTTAAAGCCAATCCTGACAAAGGCAGTATAACAACTGCATTAACAAACTATCAGTATTTCATGTTGACTTTCAAATACTGGAAAGTGGAACAGTTAGTTATTGGCTTTTGGTGAAAATATGCAGGCCTACATCAGTAGCACTATTTTTTGTCTGAACAAAGAGCGTCACAATTTGTTCTTCTTAAAAAATTGTTTCAAATATTTATGAATGACCAATAAATTTATCCTTTGTACCCAGGTGGCATTGATGGTCTAATAACAATTAAGTTCTTGGTAGAAACAGGAAGATAGCTCATTGCAATTGGTTTGGGGTTTTGATAATGGAGTTGTCTGGTTCCAGTATCAATCACTGTCTATAGTAAAGACAGTTATTTTCCTTTAACTGATCTAATAAATAATCAAATCAACATGGTAATGAAGAAGACATGAAGACCAGGCCTCTCTAATATAGTATCCCTACATCAATGATTAAAACACATCTTTGTTTTACTTCCATCCACTAGTATTGTACGATTGATTTTGTTTCAAAATTGTTTCAATAAAATTTAAAATTTTTGTGTAATGCACTCAGGCATTTTGCAATCACATTTGTTTCCCATGCACTGATTTAACTTTGATATTAGATATTTTACCTACCTGGCTCATGACTTTACTTCTCAAACAGCAAGGACAAATCAATAAATTTATTAACTCAAGAAAAAAGAATTAAAAAATTCAAGATGATTCTTTCTCATAACAAAGTTTTTGTCCTCTTTTGTGAAGGGTGCTAAATTTGAATATAATGATGACACCTGATTTTGTGTATATGACGCCTTTGTGTCATAAGATAATGTCATTGACCATGCATACTATAACTATTTATCTTCAGTTTTCCAAGGTAAAAGATATAAATTAAATTAAATTAAAATTAAATCTTATCAATCTTTATTTATAAATGCCCGCTTCTATGATGTACAGAATTGTCAGTTTCTTTTTATATATATTATATCATGATTAATACTTGTTTTCTAACTTTTGTCATTTATGTACATCTTTTGGGGCAAGTAACGCTAGTTTGTTATATAAAATTTTCATATCTTTTTCTTTCATGATCTGATGTTGAAATCTATCAATTTTTGTTTTTTCAATCTGATATCATGTACTAAACACATTATGTATTTGTCATTTATGCTTGATTTTAAGGCAAGTAACGTTGCTTTTGTTGTTGTTTAAAATCATCATAATTTGCAATAAGAGAAACGTATCAGTCAATGTTGAGATGAGAGAAATAGATAATTATATTTAAATACTATTTACAGGTGTTATATTTTAGGGTTTCTAAGTGTAAATTCAAATTTTAGGTGCAAAGACATTACTTACAGCAAAAGTGAAGTACATGTATACTGTGTAATAAATATATATAAAGGTATTGCAGCATCTATCCCGCCCATCATGAAATGGGTGCAGAAAATATAGCCTGCTATTGAACATTTGGTATTTATATACTAGTGTTTATTATAATGTGATTGACACATAAACTGGGTATTTGTATAATATTTCTTCCATCCTTTATAATCAAAGTTTTTTTTCTTTTTTATCATAATTTCCTTTTTCTCTCTTATTTGTTAGGTATTTGATTAAAATTCTGAAAATGCAACAAATTAGTTATTGCAAACTTGCCAATTCTATATAGACAAGGATTTTTACTTTGATTGTTGTGATGTATGTAAGGGGCATAAGACCAGCATTCCATAGAGCCCATCCTAACAGCAATGACAATTTAGAATTACATGTCAATATTTTCTTGGTTTCAGGGTTGGGAAGGGACCTCATCTACTTTTATAAGACTTATATTGATTTCCTACAATTCATTATGAGACAATATAAGATTACATTATTAAGACTTGTCAGGGTGCACTTGTAATTGGTCCTAATTTATCCTAGAATAACAGAACTACAGCTTACAGATCATATGTGGTAAATGTCACGAGGATGATTGGTAGGTTTAAATGGTTGAATGTTTTTGTTCACATTACATCAGAAATATTTTTCAGCTATTTGTGACCAAAAAAAAACTTTTGAATGATTAATTTTAACACATTAGGTAGTACCTGACCTATCAGCTTCGTATAACACACCATTAGTGTGAAGCACACATCTTCTCTTCTCTAGTAGAATTTGTTAACTTCATTTGGCATTCAATTTGGCAGTTTCCAGAGTTTTTACAATGAACAATGAGAAAAGGAGAGGGAAAACATTAGATTTTTTTTTAAAATAGAAGGTCTTGTCATATTTTATCATTGCAATAATTAATAAAAATGGAAACTGCCCCTCTTTGATCAGATGATATTAATCTTTAGGTAATATTATCCTTTAGCATTTACCATAAAAATTCTACTGGATTCCATACATTTGCAGCAGAGATATTTAACCAAGGGTAAAGATAATGCCAGGAATTGGTAAATTAATGAGAACTTGGCTTAATGAGAATCTTCCAAGGAATTCTATATAAAGCTTTCATTACATTGATTTTTTTACAAGAATGAATAATTAACTTTTAATTCATACTGACAGGAAGGTGTAAATTGCATCATGGTCACAAACCTAAGTTACTGTCACACACACATATACCACAGGAAATATCGAAACATACACATGTACATACTCCGGTACATCACAGATGATGTCAGACATACACATATATTATTACATATAGGACATAAACATATATCACTAGAGATAAAGGACATAAACATATATCACTAGAGATATCAGACATAAACATATATCACTAGAGATAAAGGACATAAACATATATCACTAGAGATATCAGACATAAACATATATCACTAGAGATATCAGACATAAACATATATCACTAGAGATAAAGGACATAAACATATATCACTAGAGATAAAGGACATAAACATATATCACTAGAGATACCAGACATACACATATATCACTAGAGATATCAGACATAAACATATATCACTAGAGATAAAGGACATAAACATATATCACTAGAGATATCAGACATACACATACCATTAGAGATATCAGACATACACATATATCACTAGAGATACCAGACATACACATATATCACTAGAGATACAGGACATAAACATATATCACTAGAGATATCAGACATAAACATATATCACTAGAGATATCAGACATAAACATATATCACTAGAGATATCAGACATACACATATATCACTAGAGATAAAGGACATAAACATATATCACTAGAGATATAGGACATAAACATATATCACTAGAGATAAGTGACATAAACATATATCACTAGAGATAAAGGACATAAACATATATCACTAGAGATATAGGACATAAACATATATCACTAGAGATATCAGACATACACATATATCACTAGAGATAAAGGACATACACATATATCACTAGAGATATCAGACATAAACATATATCACTAGAGATATCAGACATACACATATATCACTAGAGATAAAGGACATAAACATATATCACTAGAGATATAGGACATAAACATATATCACTAGAGATAAGTGACATAAACATATATCACTAGAGATAAGTGACATAAACATATATCACTAGAGATAAAGGACATAAACATATATCACTAGAGATATCAGACATAAACATATATCACGAGATATCAGACATACACATATATCACTAGAGATAAAGGACACAAACATATATCACTAGAGATACCACATATACCACTAGAGATATAGGACATAAACATATATCACTAGAGATATCAGACATACACATACCATTAGAGATATCAGACATACACATATATCACTAGAGATATCAGACATACACATATATCACTAAATATATCAGACATACACATATATCACTAGAGATATAGGACATAAACATATATCACTAGAGATATAGGACATAAACATATATCACTAGAGATATAGGACATAAACATATATCACTAGAGATAAAGGACACAAACATATATCACTAGAGATACCACATATACCACTAGAGATATAGGACATAAACATATATCACTAGAGATATAGGACATAAACATATATCACTAGAGATAAAGGACACAAACATATA
This sequence comes from Anadara kagoshimensis, assembly GCA_021292105.1. Classification (NCBI taxonomy): domain Eukaryota; kingdom Metazoa; phylum Mollusca; class Bivalvia; order Arcoida; family Arcidae; genus Anadara; species Anadara kagoshimensis. Next base: position 30,262,913 of record CM037862.1, read on the forward strand.
TCACTAGAGATACCACATATACCACTAGAGATATAGGACATAAACATATATCACTAGAGATATCAGACATACACATACCATTAGAGATATCAGACATACACATATATCACTAGAGATATCAGACATACACATATATCACTAAATATATCAGACATACACATATATCACTAGAGATATAGGACATAAACAAATATCACTAGAGATATAGGACATAAACATATATCACTAGAGATATCAGACTTACACATATATCACTAGAGATATCAGACATACACATATCACTAGAGATATCAGACATACACATTTCACTAGAGATAAAGGACATAAACATATATCACAAGAGATACCAGACATACACATATATCACTAGAGATATCAGACATACACATATCACTAGAGATACCAGACATACACATATCACTAGAGATATCAGACATATACATATATCACTAGAGATATCAGACATACACATATCACTAGAGATACCAGACATACACATATATCACTAGAGATATCAGACATACACATATATCACTAGAGATATAGGACATAAACATATATCACTAGAGATATAGGACATAAACATATATCACTAGAGATATCAGACAAACACATATATCACTAGAGATATCAGACATACACATATATCACTAGAGATATCAGACATACACATATCACTAGAGATACCAGACATACACATATATCACTAGAGATATCAGACATACACATATCACTAGAGATATCAGACATACACATATCACTAGAGATACCAGACATACACATATGACTAGAGATATCATACATACACATATATCACTAGAGATATCAGACATACACATATCACTAGAGATACCAGACATACACATATATCACTAGAGATATCAGACATACACATATCACTAGAGATATCAGACATACACATATATCACTAGAGATATCAGACTTACACATATATCACTAGAGATATCAGACATACACATATATCACTAGAGATACCAGACATAAACATATATCACTAGAGATATCAGACATACACATATCACTAGAGATATCAGACATACACATATATCACTAGAGATACCAGACATACACATATATCACTAGAGATATCAGACATACACATATATCACTTAGAGATATCAGACATACACATATCACTAGAGATATCAGACATACACATATATCACTAGATATCAGACATACACACATATCACTAGAGATATCAGACATACACATATCACTAGAGATACCAGACATACACATATATTACTAGAGATATTAGACATACACATATCACTAGAGATACCAGACATACACATATATCACTTAGAGATATCAGACATACACATATCATTAGAGATATCAGACATACATATATCTCTAGAGATATCACACATAACATATGACTAGAGATATCAGACATACACATATATCACTAGAGATATCAGACATACACATATCACTAGAGATACCAGACATACACATATATCACTAGAGATATCAGACATACACATATCACTAGAGATACCAGACATACACATATATCACTAGATATCAGACATACACATATCACTAGAGATACCAGACATAACATATATCACTAGAGATATCAGACATACACATATCACTAGAGATATCAGACATACATATATCACTAGAGATACCAGACATACATATATCACTAGAGATATCAGACATACACATATATCACTAGAGATATCAGACATACACATATATCACTAGAGATATCAGACATACACATATCACTAGAGATACAAGACATACATATATCACTAGAGATATCAGACATACACATATATCACTAGAGATATCAGACATACACATATATCACTATAGATATCAGACATACACATATATCAGTAGAGATATCAGACATACACATATATCACTAGAGATATCAGACATACACATATCACTAGAGATACCAGACATACACATATCACTAGAGATATCAGACATACACATATCACTAGAGATATCAGACATACACATATCACTAGAGATATAGGACATAAACATATATCACTAGAGATATCAGACATAAACATATATCACTAGAGATATAGGACATAAACATATATCACTAGAGATACCAGACATAAACATATATCACTAGAGATACCAGACATACACATACCATTAGAGATACCAGACATAAACATATATCACTAGAGATATCAGACATACACATATATCACTAGAGATACAGGACATAAACATATATCACTAGAGATATAGGACATAAACATATATCACTAGAGATATCAGACATACACATACCATTAGAGATACCAGACATACACATATATCACTAGAGATACACATATATTACTTGAGATATCAGACATACACATATATCACTAGAGATAGGACATAAAAACATATAAGATAAGGACATATAACATATATCACTAGACAGATATAGACATAACATATCACTAGAGATATCAGACATACACATATATCACTAGAGATATAGGACATAAACATATATCACTAGAGATATAGGACATAAACATATATCACTAGATATCAGACATAACATATATCAGAGATATAGGACATAACATATATCACTAGAGATATCAGACATACACATATCACTAGAGATATCAGACATACACTAGAGATATCAGACATACACATATCACTAGAGATATCAGACATTTAAGCCAATGTGTTCCTAGGCACTGGGGGTAACCATACTTGGTAGTGACATTGCCTAGCATAGTAGTACAAAATGATATTTCGAAATTCCCAGCACAGTGAAAGCTTCACTTTGCTCGGGCAATTTACTTTCCGTCTATATGAATTCACTGTATATGGTATGGGCTTACATTGAAGCTTTAAGCCAATGTGTTCCGAGGCACTGGGGGTAACCATACTTGGTAGTGACATTTAATCGTGAAATGTCATAAAATTTGTTTTATTGAGTGTTTTATAAATGAAACGAAAATATTTGCAAATGTTGAATAAGTAACTGTTTACTTATTCAATGTTGAACGCTGTAATGTTGAATAAGTAACGTACTTCAGATATGCTTTATTACAGGTGATGTCACACATACACATATATCACTGTTGATATCATACATACATATGTCATTGGCATTGTCACACATACACACATTACAAGTGATTTCAAACATACACATGTATCACAGGTAATGTCACATATACACACATATTACAAAGCAATGTGAGAATTGTCACTCCCAAAACTTTGTGTACATCCTGTAAACTACGACAAATTGAAAGTTTTTTCTTATATTTACAATGTTGATGATGACATTTCTGGTTTTAATTTCTTATCCGCTTGTTTTGTCAGTGGCTAGAACAGTGCCATTCATCCTTTCAGAGCATTTAGCCCCACCTTCTTTGATGCAATTCCATTCTTTCAACATACTAAGTATTTACCCTGACGTCCCAAACCATAATTAGACTTGCTGAGATGTTGAGAGGTCATGGTAATTTACTGAAATGTAAACATTATTCTTGTCAATAAATTTATGTAAGACAAAATCAGCGATTGTAAATATATGATCGTGACACTGATGTTAAAAAAACCTTATAATATTGGTAAAAAAAAGGGCCAGAAATATATTACATGTTGAAATACTGCTGATAATGAAATCATAAAAACAATATAAATACTGGTATTTAAAAAGATCTGTCCTGTATTACCAGCATTACAGTGTTGGATTAGTTTTCTTATTTAAGAGTAAGATTTACAACTGAAACAGATTTATGGCAGGTGAACGAGAGGTTTACAATCTGCATTCATATGATTTTATTTGTCCGTTTCCCACTTAATTCAAACAAACTCTATTTATTCCAGTTAATGACAGGATTTCCTTGTGTTACTTAATGCCATAAATGAAGCAATTTCTGCCTGATGGAGGATAAAACTAAATCATTATTGTCAGATATTGCAACCCTCCCATCAGATGATATTGGATTGACTGTGACAGTGGTGGGTCGCAGACATGTGCGCTACTTCAATTTCATGGGTTTAGATTTTACGAGTTTGGTTTATTACCATTCATAGTCTTGTTCTTGCATGTAATTGAAAGCGTGAATCCATGATGACATTAGTTGTATATATATAACCATTGATTTATAATAAGGCTATATTGATAACGCATTACATATTTACAAGATACTGTCATATTTACATGATACTATAAAAATCAGGGTCAAACTTTCACAGTATGTGAAGATACACAATATGTATTGATTTTTGATAGAATATAATTCATCTCTCTACATTGTGAATTATGATAGATTTTATTAAATTTTGCCTTCACTTCAGTTAATGAATATTTTTGTTTATAGCCTTTTTGTCTGGTTTACATTTTTGCCATTATAAATTTTTATGTGTTTGCATATATGTGTCCATTAAAAATTAAAAAAAAAATGCAACTCAAAAAACAATTTGTACTTTGTAACAGCCAATACATCACTAGTACCAGTTAAAGACTTGGACATAATCCATGTTGAGTTCTGTATCTTTTATGCTTCAGGGTCAATGAAATCTGAACTTCAGACCATACTTGAAACTAATGAAAATTATCCTATCAAATACTTATGGTTTTTTACTAGAGATGGGATACTGTAGAAAAAAATTACCAGGTATACCACAGTATACCACACATCCATTAAGATTCGAAATACATGTAGTATATCTATTCCTATCTAAAATAACAGCTAAGGAATTTGGGCATTGGATATTTTGAGAATATCAAGGATGCTAACACTCAATGAAATTCACAGAATTGTCTGTATTTCAACCAAGTTGATTCAAAACTTGAAATCTAAATCTCAGAAAATTATTGTCAAACAAAGATTTTAACAAAATTCAAATGAACACGTCAAAATTCAAACATGATATTGTTTGTTAAAATACCGGTATTCAAAGACTTTACCGCGGTATTACCGGTACCTGGTCAGTACCACGGTAAACCAAAATACTGGTAATACCGCACACCACTATTTTTTTACTTGTCTTTGGTTTACCAGTGATTCAATGTTCTTTCCAAAATCTGTAAAATTGCACAAGATAGTTGTAAAGTGATACAGCATTTTGTTTAGTGTTAACTAATGCTCGTGTTATTGGTTTGACTTCCATATTTTCCTCCAATAAATTAGTAAAAATATATATAAATTATTAAAAATAAGTGTCAGAGTTAGTCCAATTATTTTTTCACTTAAAATTTGAATTTTAAAACACAAAAAAAGAAGTCAATTGAAAAATTTAACTTATAAAACTAAGATTGGTACTATAGTAGTCATCAGACAAATGATACTATAGATCTGGCACCAAATGTGGTGATGCCATCTTAGATTGAAACTGAAAGCTTTTTAGATTGATACCCAAGGGATCATGGGATTGGATATAAAATTTTGGAAATCTGTTGTTCAATTTTGTTAATTTATTATTTGTGAGTACTTCAGTGGGAAGCCAAAATGACAACCAATTCATTTATGCCATGCAGTCCTAGTAAGTTTTGCCTCCTAGGAATATATTTATAATGGATGCATTTACAAAATGGGGAAATCAAATAAAATTTACAGAAAATTAAAATTTTGTTATCTGAATGTCATTTGTCTGAATACCATAGATTACAAAGTCACTATTGGGTTCAAATATTCTTTCCAATTTGATAAGTCTTGAGAAATACCCCATAACCTCAAAGTCCCAAGGAGTGGAGTGAAGTGCATAATGTTGTTTCTAACATACAAGCAAAATTCTTTCACTTATATGGAGGCTGCAGTCAGGTCTTAACTGGTGGAGGGAACTAGAGTGTCTGGCAAAAACCACCTTTGGTCACGATATGCTGTTTATTATATAAAAAAGCAAAAATGCAGAATTTGTGTTATTGATTGACAGCTATTTTTAAGGAGGTCTTTTCTTTTAAATTGATTTTCACTGTTAAAACTTTTGTATTTCTTCCCAGTAGAAATTGATAATACTTTTTAGACTGTCAGTATCTGCATTTGGATTAATTTTTCTCATTTAAATAAACATTTCTACCAAATAGACAATACTTTACTTAATTATGAGAGGATACAGACATCCAATTTAGATTTGCTACTTTTCTCAGACTGTCTTGGTGTCACCAAATAGATTCAGTTTCATTGCTAAGAACACTTTATTTTCCTCAATTACAAAAATATTGGACACATACTATTTCAGTACAATTCAAAAAATGTCATTTCTTCAGATTTTCTGAGTGTCTAGTTTTAATATTTTATTATGAAGTTTTATTTTTAATTATTATATTCACCAGTATTAACAATACTTTTAGCAATATACATGTGGAACTGAGCTTAACTTGATCTACAGACTTTCCAAGTGCCTAGACTTCAACATTAAGATACTTAGTTTTTATTTATCTCATTTGACCAGTATTGCACACTCTGACCATCAGTATACCAATAATATTAAGTAAGGACTTAGAAGTGATCAGCTGTTATTGTCTTTATTTAAAGCTTGCTAATGATAACCACACACCAGTAACACTAGCTAGGAGATCTTCAATAGGACAAAGCTTATTAACTAGAAAATATAATTTCCAGTACAACATTTAATTAATGTTTTCAAATCAATTTTAGTTGAATGAGAATTTTATTCAGTTCATTGTAACACTGGTTTGATGATATGTGACACATCAACTTCTGCTGTTATACATATATTACCAGAAAAATCTTGGGGATTTGGGGACTTTAATATTCCCACATAGTGTGTTCCATGGCTTGATCACTATACAGATGACCATAATTGGATTGTAATGACCATCCAAAATCATTACTCATAGCTCAGGATTTTAATGATAGAATGTGTCTTGAATTCAAGAGTAATGAATCTTCCATGATAAAGTACATCTAAATGAGGGAGAAAAGGTAGAAAAAATCCTTAATGATGTTAACAACATTTGGTTTCAGTTGAATAATGGTAATAGTTTCTGTAATAGGATTCTCCAGTATACCACCAGGTGGCCTGTACAGTTTACTGTAAAATGTTTTATTTTGACGAAAATTATTGCAATGTAAAATGATATAACTTATTTAAAAAAATGGTTCAACAGAAACGCTGTGGGATATTATGTGGTATACTGTATATATGTGGTACAATTTAAGCTTCATAATTAAATAATGTCATTTTGAACCAGTGTTGAATCTGGAAGATGGTGTGGTATTGTTGAATTGGTTAACTTTCTGACAGATTAGGAGATCAGACTCTCCTGGAACTGAGCTTGATATTTTGTGTCTTTCCTAAAGTCTTGTAGGGATGACAAAGAAAACATTGTAAGATTCCTCAAAAAGATACTACCGTATAGGTAAAACCTGTATTTACAGACTATCTACAAGATCTATAAAATGTCAAGTTTATTATTAAAGGGATGTGACAGAGATGCTCACTGTAGGAGATTTTACTGTTTATGAGAAATATTAGGTTCATTATAAGTATATACCCGGTAGTTAACCACTGTCTAGTTTGATGATTTGATCAGTTTCTACAGTCACTGTTTTGTTTTACACAAAAGTTTTGTAATTTATACCCAATGTATTAATTTCAGCACTTTACTAGTTTTAGTGATTTTCATGATGATAAGTACATGTACTGCTATTTTATATCCACTACCAAATAAATATGATCTTTGTGCACAAAGTGATCCATGTGAATTAATTTACCCAAATTATAATTTGCACTAAGTAAACTTAGTACATTTACAGTATTTAGTAAACAACAATATGTCTTAAAAAGTTCTGTTTATAGAAAGTATTTTTTGTATTAATCAGGTACTCTTTTAATTTATTGAAAAATTCTCTTTTTTGTAGGAAATAGTTTTTTTGTGATACAATAGTCATACTTTCTTAATTTCTTTGTGAAAATGATCTCATTCTTCTATATCAAGTCTGCAAATGAAACATTAATTATTCTGTCGGTCTTTTGAAATTACCAATTTTGTTAAAAAATCTCCAGGATTTAGCATGTACTCAGCGATTAATTGAAGAAAAATCCACTTTCATCAGCTGTGTAAATCCTTGTTGATTTATTTGTCAGAATTACAACAATGTATTTTCACCTAATGATTATTGACCAATATTTCAAAATTGGATGCCATCACAATCAGTAATCCTACTGTGTTTGTGAGCAGTTTTTGTTTCATGGAAGATGTAACATGCACATTCATTCTTTGCATTGACAGTCAACAAATTTCATTTGAATATTTATCAAATAAGATTAGAGAAACACTTGCAGAAATTCTTGTAGCTTTAAAGGTGTCATAAGAGCAGAATGCATTTTGTGCATTAATTCATAATTATTTAGCATCAGTAGTGAGTCACCATAATTAAAATGCTTACTGACAACAAATAGGGGATATAAGGGATTCAAACATTGTTGATATTACAATGAAACAAATCCTGTTTACAGTATTTTCTCAATATTTGTTATTAAAATACTCATCAATCATTTCAATTGTTTTACTGCCTAAAAAGTAGAAAAAAACATTATGTATGCAAATTCAAATTTCACAATTTTCATTTTATTTTTAAATTTCCTTTAAAATCTATTTTATTACATAAGTTTATGATTTTTTTTTTTTTTTTTTTTTTTTTTTTTTTTTTTGCATCAGTAAGAATTATGAAAATTTTAGACCTGTAAATCCAGAAAAAGAAAGCCTTTTACATGTATTTGTTTTTTAACCAAGAACAATTACTTATTAGAAGGGTGAGATAGAAACGGAAACCAATTCTAAATTCACTCAGATGTGTCTATTAAAATTGTATAGTATTATTCCCAGAAGCAAATATATCATTTAATAATTTGAATACTTTTATTCCCAAAATTCTTTCTTCTATTTTTTATACTATTGATGGTTCTAAAATGTTTAACTTCTCAAATACTTTTTTTTTTTTTTTTTTTTTTTGAAAAAATACTTCATTTTTTATAATCTGATAGTTATTTCCCAAACTTCTGTCTATATTTCAGTTTGTCAAACTATTAAGTATCTTGTTTGTTATATACTTGGGTGTTTTTATTATGATTCCCCACCACCGAAGGTGGGGAATCATATTGTTTTCGTTCTGTTTCTTCTTATTATTATTATTATTTTTATTATTCTTATTATTCTTCTTCTCAAGACCATATGCTGCAGCATATCTCGGGAACGGCTTGATGGATTTAGATGAAATTTGCTACCAATAATCTGTTGTCTGTGTAGATAATCAAGACGCGTTTATTTTCGTTATCTGAAGGTGGGTGGGTGGGTGTAAATCAATACGTAGTTAAATACCCGGGGAAACCAATTCTGAATGGACATAAGCTGGTTACGACACCTTAATTATACAAAGCCAATGCTTTCACCTATGAGTTAATCCGATTAGTGACCGTTAAAAACTTGGCGATTTTTAAAACCACAGCTTGTCACGTCACACGCCTGTACATAAAACCTTACACAATGAGATGAATGGTGTATACAATTTGCCTTGATAGATCAAATGGCTTGGGGGTTTTCTGTTAATCACTGACTGTGGAAGTAGAAGACTGCCACTTTTTTAAGTTTACACCATTGAAATGTCTCCTTTTACTGACTGACACTTTCCTAATGACCGGTATGTCGAGTACAAAAATTTGTAGTTATAGTCGGAAATGAATCTTCCGAGTAAGCCGCCACTCTGTTACTATTAACACTTTTCAAATAAGAGATGGACAATTATTTCAGGTATTGTTCAAGTTTAAGATAAAATATTTTTGTGTCTTTTTTATTCGATTTAAACATAGGAATTTCATAATTTGGACTGAAAGTTCACTTCGATTTAAACATGGGAATTTTCGTAATATTTCGTAATTTGGACTGAAAATTTGCTTCAAATTCGGCATATCGAATTAACTAACAAATTTACATAGAAATACATAGCGATCTGACGGGACCATTTGTATCATTTCGATTTAAGCGAAATTTCGATTCAACCGATTTCGAATTACCGAGAGTCGACTTTATTTCTTTTGCATCAAAAACACCTAAATAATCTATAGAGCAATGAAGATCTGAGTCTTTTAGATGCTGGAAATAACAATATGAGATTTATTCCGTATAATACACATAAACTAATATGTACCTCAACGTGTTGAAAAGTACGTTTTTTCAATAGAGGGGGTCTTTTAAATCGGACTATATATACAGTGTCGATCTATTTCAACACACTATACACAGAGTTAACATTCATGCTTCATATAAAAATGTCCGTCTTTTACTATTTTGACTGAGTAGATGTATCGTTATGATCATGAACCTCAAACATATAGGAATAACCGATATAAGTCGCGTAATTAAAATACAAACAGATGGCCTCCTATGATGTGTATTGCGCATTGAATCACGATTATTAATCAATAAACTTTTTAGAAAAAATATTAAATAAACATCACAAAGGGTAACTTTTATTATATTTTATTTTGGATTTTACAATAATTCCGAGTCCATGGGTGTTTATACTGTCTGACGACATCGGGAGGGCACCTGGGTATATCCTCAGGCAGTGTCGACACGCTCCAATATTACTTGGATCTACCTGCCCATCATTAGAAGGTCTTACATTCGGACCTAAGACAATGATCTTAACTCAGTCGTTAATTACTATGTTTATTCAGTGACACTTGCCAATCCGTCACTGGCTTCAATGTGTATCCACCTGTTAATTACTGGTGACCAAGATACCGGTGAACTTTGAAAACTTGTGGCCAGAAAAATCGCAAAGCGCCGGGTGTGTCGCTAGTTAAAGAAAAAAATCGCAGTAAGCGATGCCCAGCGCAATCCCTCCCATACGTGTTCATTCATTGTAACACGCGGCGACGCCAAATCAGAGGCCTGAGATTTCTTATTCAATAAAATTCATTGAAAACGTCACTTCCTATGCCGAGAAGGCCTTCCAATGTACGATTTTTCTCAACCGAAAACTTTAATTCAAATCTACTTTAACTTTCAAAGAAATTTTAAAAAACAATCAAGGTATGATTTTTTTTAGTTTACCAGGTCGGCGCGGTACAAATGTTCTTTATACACATCTGCCTTTAAAATGTAATTGTTCATCAAGGCAATATATACACAACATTAAAAACGCATGTGACGTGAAAATCACAAGATTTACCCTTTTTGGCGACACAGTAATGAAATTGGCAACAAAATTTTACAACTGGCGATTTCCTTGACGACAGACTTTTACAACCCAGCGCTAACCCTGCTAGGGTCTTTTCACCAGATAATTTATGGATGGGGGGAATCATACGTAACTGGTATCCCAGTTACAATCTCTAGTTTATTATTATTATTATTATTATATATATATATACTTGTAATATCATCATCAGCTTTGTGTGGTAATAATTACATGTATTAATTATAAATATATGTATATTTCTCACACATGTGACATGGAAATCGCATGTGTGGGATTTCTTTATCTCACCCTAGGGTTGAGACAGGCTAGATGCTAAGCCTGAATAAACAGCTGATTTCTGTGACCCTAGAAGCTTTTAATGGATTTTTAAAAGAATAAGGGGTGAGAAAAAGAATCAATCGTTACTGGTCACATAGCCATAGATTCTATTAATATTGCAGTTGTAGTGCATTGAAATGCACATAGTCATTCATTTCCTCACAGAGTGTATAGTTTTATCATCATGACATATGAGGACAAGTCAACAAATAACCAGCCTAACTTACTCCAGGTTGAGATCCACCTCTTGTTTTTCGATTATATTTCCCCTATAGTGTGATGTACTTAGACCAACGGTGTTCAAGTGCCATTAGCACAGAACTTAAAAGTCAAGATCCTTTCCATTTATCCTATCCTCCACTGTCTTTACAACTTCTTCCTCAGACCTAAAATCACATCCAAGGATCTCATTTTTCAATTTTGGGAATAGGAAGAAGTCATAGGAGCTAGGTTAGGTGAACAGGCAGGATGTGGTATTAATTCATACTCATTTTACTCTACAGCATCCATTGCAACTTTGCAAGTGAGGACTCTCATGTTGTCCTGTTGCAGCAAAACACCTTGGCATTTTTCACAGATAGCGGTTCTCAGCTGGTCTACCAAGTTTGTATAGTACACTCCAGTTATTGTATTTCTCTTGGGTAAAAAGTTCAACATAATAACACATTTTGCATTCCATAATACTGTGACCATCACCTTGCCATCAGATGGTTGTGTCATATACCATTTAATCATGGTTTACTAGATGAATATTTCCAATCAAACCCGGGATAATAAAGCTTTTGATAATATGTTTATGCCACATTCTTCTAAGTTCATTTTTCAGAACCCTTTCCTTTGACATTGATCATGTGCAAATATATTCTGAAATGCACCTTGGACATTAATGACAGCGGTCATCAGAATAAAATTGATGTATATCAAAACCGAGCACATCGTAAAAGACATTGATAGATCTCTCTGGCATATAAAACATGGTATCCTTATTCTAGGTGAACCTTGGATGTGACAGAATGTTGGTCATAATTCTGTTTTATTATATCCAAGAGAAACATAAGGGGAAATAATATAATTTAAAGAAAATGATGAGTTTACTCATAAATATAGAACCTATAAAGAAAAGGTTTGTCTTAGTCATAATATATCAATACTTAAATAGTCAGTTGTCAGTTAGTGTAAATAATACCAGTAAAAACAATAACAAAACATATATATATATTGCATATATATATATATATTGGAAATGAGATTGTCTGGTTACTTATTGATCTCCTTCTTAAAACACTACTGACTAAGTTTTCTCTAATCATTTTGCGATTTTAATTTTGGTAATTCTTAACCATCAATATGCCAAAATGGACACCCTGCTCAAATTACCCACCCTATGATATAATTGTGAATTTTGTCAGCACACGTAGTGTGTGCAATGAAATTCTAATTTTATTAGCAACCGTAGATAAGATGTGAAAGTGTTATCTCCCCTTGGCTATAATGGAATCGCCCGCCTATTTAAAGTTTGTGTTCTAAAAATAAACAGTCACTCTCCAACTTGGCGGGTAGCGTGCCAAGTCGAAGAGTATGCTACTATAAGATATCTAGTCAGGTTATGTGAAAATAATTTTAAACAACTCTGTAATCATATCAGAAAAACAACAAGACATATATGTAGCTTGAATGATGTTTTAATATTATCCTCATATTTATTTGTCATGCCATAATAATAATTCTCTTGTTTATGTGTTCTATCTTAAAAATGAACAGTTTTCATCACATTAATTGGCCCTTTGATACCTGTCCACTTAAGACGTAAATCTTTATACATAAATCAATTTTTTGCTAAGTAAATATTACAAACATACAGTGGTTATATCCTTGTTTTCGGGTTTCACAGTAGTCTTGGATTTCCTATGATTTTGGATTTACTGTCTAATCAAACATCACAGAACATATAATGTGTTAATTAAATGAAAGATTCACCAAGGTTTTTGTTTTCACTATGATTTGGATTTACAGTTCAATTTAATATCACCAATATGTAGAATGTCAAATAAATGATTATTTATCTGTTTTTGGGATTCTCTGCATCTTTGGATTTCTATGTACGTTTGGCTCACACTGTATGTTCTTCTCCATTTCAGGTAATGGGTTTAGTTTTTCCTGAAAGAAGAAAAATACAATTATATATACTGAGTGTACAGAAGAATATTGTATATTATTAAAATTAAAATAAAATAAAGTCTATTCTTTGGGTGGCCAGTGGGTGGGAACACTTTCACATCTTATCTACGGTTGCTAATAAAATTAGAATTTCATTGCACACACTACGTGTGCTGACAAAATTCACAATTTTATTACGCAACCTCCGATAAGATGCTCAGTGTTAGTTTAAAGCTTACCTAGATAAAATTGCTTGTCCAAATGAATCTTTTGGAAGAATTTGTCTACAATAAAAACGTTGAAATGTTGAAGACTTTGACCAGCCGGCTTGAGAGAGGATATCTTTTACCGATAAACCTGCAGCGTAAACCTTTGATGTTGCTGCGGCTCTTGTAGAATGACCTTTAAAAATATGGTCACTGATACCCGACATTCTCAGAGTCATTTTTAGCCATCGACTCACTGTTGAAGGTGAAACTGTCTTATGAGGTTTGACATAGCTTAGAAGTAAAGCTGTAGCAGAATTACGCCAAGACTGTGTTCGTTCCAAATAGTGGTTCAAACACTCCACCACACATATATTAGGTTGGATAGTAAATTTGTGGATAGTAAATGATCTTTGATGATTCTTAGGAGTACAAGTCTTTGTTAATTTATGATATTGAAAAGTAACATGTGAGATGCCTTGTTTCATATATCTAGTATCAAGGGATTGTAATTCTGAACATCTCCCTGCTGAAGTCAGTGCTAGTAACATGGCCAATTTGTATGTCAATAGTTTCATGGTTAATGATTCATTCGAGCCCCAAGAGGTCATACATGAAAGTACTGTATCAACATCCCACACCATTTGATAACGAGGTACGGGAGGTCTTGTATTGAAAATACCTCTCATAAGTGTAACTATCAATCTATGTTGACCTACTGGTATACCATTAATTAAGTTATGTCCCCGTGAAATAGCTGACCTATACAGATTTATGGTTCTATATTTCAAACCCTCATCATATAAGCTAGTTAGATAGTCTCCTATATGTTGGACATCACATCCAATGGGATCAATATCTCGGATACTACACCAGCGATCCCACTTTCCCCAGGCGCTCTTGTAAGCGGAGTTTGTGCCTGGTCGCCATGCGTTGACACAAATGTTTGCAGCTTCTTGCGATAAGCTAAACAATTCTGGATTTTGCCCGAAACCATCCATGCGGCTAAATTCAGGGCATGGTTCTGAACTAGTGGATGTTGTTCGCCCATTGAGTTCATTAGCAAGTCTGGTGTTAACGGGAGCAGGATCGGGTTCTGAATTGACATTTCGAGTATGAGAGGATACCATGGTTGTGCTTGCCATATCGGAGCTATAAGTAATACTGTGGTCTCCTCTCTCCGAATTTTCGCTAGACACCTGCCTATCAGGGAAAATGGTGGGAAGGCATATGGTTGAAGACCCTGCCAGGATATCTGAAATGCATCCGTTTTCCAAGCGTTCGGATCTGGACGCCAACTCACATAACGTGGGAGTTGATGGTTCAGACGAGATGCAAACAGATCTATTGTGCATCTCCCCCGCAATTCTTGAATTTCCAAGAACACTATCTTTTTCAATTGCCAGTCGCTGGAATCTTGAACGTTTCGAGATTCCCAATCTGCTGTATTGTTTTGTTTCCCTGGGATGTGTTCTACTGTTAAATGGATGGTGTGAAGATGACACCATTGCCAAATTTCTTTTGTTAATTGATTGAGATCCCGAGATCTGGTCCCCCCCATTTTTTGTAAATGTGCTACTGCCGTCATATTGTCTATTTTCAGATGCACGGCTACTTTTGATTGATCCTTTATAAAACTTTTTAAGGAGAGAAACGCTGCTAGGAGTTCTAAATAGTTTATATGTAGATTTTGTTCCTGATAACTCCAGATGCCTCCTGTGTTGCGGCCTGCACAAGTACCGCCCCACCCTTGTTTTGAGGCATCGGATTCTATGACGTAATCTGGGTAAGGGGCGACAATGGCCCGACCATTGCATACGGCCATATTTGATATCCACCACTGAATGTCGGATTTTGCATCTTCGTTCAGGGTGATCATTTCGTTGTATGTGTGACCTTGAAAAAGGGCCTTGGTTTGAGTCATTTGTAGGTGGCGACAATGAAGAGAAGCTGGCAAGATGGCTTGTGCTGTTGCCACCATCTTTCCTGTTAATTGAGCTAATTGTCGTACTGAGATCTTTTCTGTCTGAAGCATTTTTTGACATAGTGCTTGAATGCCCATCATTTTTTCTTGAGGAAGATAAATTTGCATGTCTATGGAGTTTATTTGGAAACCTAAAAACTCGACAGTTTGAGATGGAATTATTTGTGATTTTTCCCAATTTACTTCTAATCCCAAAGATTGAAGTAGGAAAATAGTGGTATCTCTGAAGATAAGTAATTTTTCTACTGAGTCGTCTATTAACAGTATATCGTCCAAGTAAATAATTAACCGAAGCCCTAGCCGTCTTAGTAGGCTTATGACTGGTTTTAGCAGTTTTGTGAAAATACGAGGGGCTGATGCTAGACCGAATGCTAAAGCTTTGAATCTTAGATAACGGTCTCCCCAAGTGAACCCCAAATACTTTCGGTCGTGAAAATTTACCGGGACTGAAAGATATGCGTCTTTGAGATCTATTTTGCACATATAATCTCCTTGTTTTAGGAGATCCTTTATCATGTGAACCCCCTCCATTTTGAAATGATGGTACACAATGAACTGGTTTAACCCTTTTAAATTGATCACCGGTCTGTTGCCCCCGTCTTTTTTGGGTACCAAAAACATGTTGCTGATGAAAGCAATCTGATTTTTGGGTACATATTCCACTGCTCCTTTTTTCAATAAATCGCAAATTTCCATATCCATTGTTTCGTAATCTGTTTGACAGAATTTTCGAGGAGTTGGCAACTTGTTTTGAAATGGATTTTGAGAGAACTCGAGATTGACTCCCTGAACAATATTTAGAATGACTGGGTCTCGAGTGATTTTTTGCCAGTTGCAAAGGAAATGTTTTAATCTGCCTGCCGGCTTTAACTTTGATCTTATAACTTCTAATTTTAGAAGTGTTATGGCTGGATGGATTTGAAGGAGATTTGTGTTCAAATTTGACATAATTGGATTTATTTTTAAAGGAGCCTGTGGAATTATGTCCCTTGATAAATCTGCCAACGGATACATACCTGCCATTAAACTGTTTGTGTGGCCTCTGGTATTTGCCCCCCGTATCTCTTTTGTATAGATAGGAGGGCGGTTTCTGAAAGGGCTGCCTCTGTGAGCTGTACACTGTTTGGCTCTGGGTGTATGGTTTGTATCTGACATCTGGCAAACGTTGTCTCTTGACTTGATAGTCATTGTTGCCACTTCGTGACTGGAATGAATATGGTTTTCTTTTCCGTTTGTCCTTTCTTATTGCATTTGCAATTTTTCCTACTTTTTCTTTTTGGGTCCCTAACTTTTCTAAGTCCTTTCTAAATTTATCACCGAATAATTTAGCATTAGAGGTGGGGATGCTGTCTGATTTCTCTTTTAAAAGTCTTTTCCCCGACTTCGCATCTCCCGTAATTTTTACAAGATGCGACATGCGCCGGTGGTGGGAAATTGCCAGTGAAGCTTGGCCCACACAACACATTGATTGTTCCACCAAACGAAGCAATTGCCACAAATCTAAAGTGTCAATACGGCCGCTTTTTTCTTCAGTTTGAGTCTTGATACCATTCAAAATGGACCATAGATGATATAATGGTCCCATTGTATTTATAATGCGGCCTTGTGCAGTCGCTAGGCCTTTGTCTGCTCCTTTGTCGTGAGATTTTCTGAGTTCGTCCAATAGCTGATATAAAAACGAGTCAGTAGTCGGAACTTGTAACACTTCCGATTCCGGTACGGGGCACTTGTCTAGTATAGCCTCCTGCATCACGTGATCAGACATAAACTGATTGAAATACGTTGTTACTGATGGCGCCAATTTGGAATTTAATTTAACTTGTGACTTGTTTTGTTTTAGTGGATTAAAACTGGCATATGCCGAATCATCTCTGCAAATTGAAATGTCCATTTCATCGTCTGAAATAGCGGCTGGACCGTTAGAGACGGTCTCTGAAATCACCGAGCGAACTATTTTTTCTTCGTCGGCACTACTTTCC
This sequence comes from Anadara kagoshimensis, assembly GCA_021292105.1. Lineage (NCBI taxonomy): Eukaryota > Metazoa > Mollusca > Bivalvia > Arcoida > Arcidae > Anadara > Anadara kagoshimensis. The sequence continues at coordinate 30,280,764 of CM037862.1, forward strand.
TCACTGTCCGAGTCAGTGTCTGACTCCTCGGAACTACTGTTGGAGTCTGAAGATTCCTCTGAATCCGAGACATTTTCTCGTCTCTTTTCAGACTTGCCCTGTTCTTTTGTGAATTTGGGTCTCTGTAGCCTGGCCTTTTTTGTGGCTTTGGCAAGTATGACCTCCTCGTCAATGCGAGTGTCGTCATATTCATCCGCCATGACGCTAATGGAATCTGTCATGGTCTACTGGCACAAAATTAATAATTTTTGTCCTACGGTAATTTCTATATCAACAATCTAATTTAAAAAAAAAAAACTAATAAAGGATAATTAATCTAAAATCGTAATAATGCAATCGAAGTTGATCTGGCACGCTGCCCGCCAAGTTGGAGAGTGACTGTTTATTTTTAGAACACAAACTTTAAATAGGCGGGCGATTCCATTATAGCCAAGGGGAGATAACACTGAGCATCTTATCGGAGGTTGCGTAATAAAATTATATATATGTTTGCTAGTTGTATTGTAATATGCCCATTCCAAAGATTATTTATGTTTTAAAAATCACTCATATATGTAAAATAAGATTTTAAATTTGTAAGTTAATATTAAAAAATAGATGAAAGTAGGTCAGAGTGACCTGTTTTCCTATTCACCATATTGTCTTTCTAGATGTGCATTTATATACAAAGATCACAACAGCCAATTATGACAATACTAACAACAATATTGCATTTTGGATCAAGATAATACATAATATGTAAGCATAAACTAAGTAATGTAAGTTTTGTCTGAATGTTACAGCTACATAAATATTTGATATGGAGCTGATTACAATTGAACACTTGTAACAAAGGTGCCAGAAACTCTCCTAAAGTACTACAGTACCCAACGACTCACTACATTAGTAGCTAATTAAATAGTTATAGTATAAATCTCTAGGTTTTAGGTTTTTGTATGGCATTCAAGACAGTGAAAGCGTACATTGCTATCGCTTTCTGCCAAGATCGGGCTTCTTTACTATGAAATGGTATGAAATGAGTATGCATGGAAATAGTGTGCCTGGTAAATAAACGTGAAAGAAATATATCTGTTTTATCGTGAGACATGTATTCTAAGACGGGTAATGCATTTGGTTACATATGCACACTTGCAATAAATTTTCGGAATATATTTTGGAATCTAGTAACATATTGCGACGGGATGCATCCAATAATTTGTGCAATCTGGTGAACTGATCTCGTAAATACAATAAAAAGTAGTGCGAGAAGTTTGCGTCCTATGATGTATAATCATAACTTTTTATGAAATAAACATTAATGGCAGGTGGATTTAACTAATTCTTTATGAAATCTACAGTAATTTGAATTTATTTTAAAGGCTATAATAAAGTATTTTGGTGTTGCGGTATTCTGTCACATTTTAAAACTGATTTATCGATTACATTTCACTTCCGTGAAAGGGAGATATATCATACAGTGCCATGTGCAAACTACAAATGTGGATTTTAAATACTTTACCAATTTGGAAGTAAAATTAACATGAAACGGGAATATTGTGAATGATAATAGCAGTTTATTAAAAACCAGACTTAACAGCAAATTATCCAGTTACATGCACACCCTAGAATGAACCTCCTAAAGCAGCGGTCGGGTTTGCAAAAACTCTACTTTCTCTTTATCCAAAATGACAAACAACGATCAATCCTGAAGGTACAATTGATAAAACTTTATTAATTTTTAATTACTGATCGTCTTTTTCATATATTTATGGAATTATTATTTTCTGTCTTTTTTACTGAGCAATACATGGTTTGGTACATTTTTTTTCTTTTTCAAAAACACCATCCGTCTAACTATGCATCGATTGACCCCTACCCCCAGGGGGATTATCAGTTATATTCATAGTCCTACTCAAGCACCATTTTCCCAACGATGCCGTACAGCAGCACAGCAGTGCTATGATCAATTGCTGTGGTGTGAACTCTGTATCTACTGTTGAGCCTCAATAACTTTTGCAGACTCCAAAGTGTGATAAACTAAGTTAGTCCACTTGCTAATGGTATTTTCCAGGTACTCTGGTTTCTTCCACCATTCAAGAACTGACCATCTTGATATATGTAAGACTCTGACTGAAGTGTAAAGCACCATTATTCTACTCTATTTCTACGCAAATATCACAACAATCAAGAACTGACCATCTTGATATATGTAAGACTCTGACTGAAGTGTAAAGCACCATTATTCTACTCTATTTCTACGCAAATATCACAACAATCATCAACCATTTGATGTAAAAGAAACATACCCAAAAAAAATCTGAGATTCTTGATTGAAGAAAGGAAAGTGAAAAGAAATTAAAAAAAAGTTAGAAATGAAAGAGAGTAAAATAAATAAAAAAACTATATGAAATGAACAACGATGTTGATATCATTAAGATCTTTCCATTTTTATTTAATTTTATCTTTCTGAGTTGACATGACACAACACATGCTTCTCAAGTAGTGCACACTTAATATGATTAAGGTGAGGAAGTGTTTCCAACATGCATTTCATATCAGGTAACGTGTATAGTTGATACCTTGACAGTGGATTAGAACTGGCTACGGTTGAGATTGAATGTGCTGCATAAATGGGATCTCTGCTTGTAAAAGACATGGAATATGAAGTAAAGGCAGTTATTGAAAACATTATTCTTTTATCTTTGATTTCATCATTTATCTCATATATTTAAAAAATCTACAGACTTGTACATTGTGAGACAGGGATAAGGAAAGCTCAACAACATTTCTTGGTGATGATGCAATCTGTTCCATCAGTGTGAAAAGTGAGATAAATAGAATCTTACACCGGTAACAGTGTAAGACCAAGATATCTCAAAGGAGGATAAATATTTTCCTTCCAGAACTAGCTTTATTGAGTTCTGGACATGGAAAATATTCATCAGAGTTTGCGATATCTCTGTATTACACTGCTACTGGTGTAGCATTCTTTTTCTCACAGAATTGCAACATAAAAACATGATTTTACAACAAATATTTGCATGAAATTATCAGTTTTCATCAGTGCCTTCTGAAAATTACATCATCTAATTTTATGCAAGAATGATTATGAGGTCATCAATTAAGTGTCCGTAAGTGATCGTGTCTAATCTGGAATATGCCCTTTATTTTTTCATAGAATCAAATTTAAAAGTCAGAGAAATCCAATTAATGCGGGAGATTGTTTATGTGATCTGTCTCAACCCAGAGTGAGACAAGGAAATCTCACATAGGTAAAAACAAGGGATTTCCATGTCACTGGTGTGAGAAATATAGATCAAAATAACGGTAAATAATTTCCACACAATTCTGCCTCATTTCTAATGTAAAAACTGAATGAAACAAGAATGAATCTGCATGTATCAAGAGTTGAGTTGAGTTCCCAAAATCAAGATTCTTTCCTTTTGTCAAGGAACTTTTTTCTAATACTGGAAACTAGAGTACCCAGATAATCTTTTTCACACAAGGATCTGCCTTAGTAGAATTTGAACTAGATAAATTGGCAATTTGGGTCACTAGGCCACTCAAGCTCCTTATATGAATGACATTATTGTCCTTTTGGCTTTAAATAAAAGTAAATACTAGTATTCCAGACTTAAAAAAGATTGTTTTAACTGAAATAAATCGATAAGAATAATACTATATATATGGTTAGTACCTGAGAAAATTCCTTGATCTGTCATTTTTAATTTTTAAAAGTGTCTTTTATTATATACTCTCCAGAACAACTTATACACCCTGCTTCAATGCTTACAGAAGCAGAAATACTCATTTAAATAAATGTCATTTCGTTAACATGATTTAGCATTGCAATCGTCTGTTGGTATATTCTACAAGTATTTTTCTATATAATTGATACCTGCCAAAGCTCTTTACTTTTTCAGTGCCAAGTAATGGAAATTAATGATACGCTTCTGAAACAAAGGTTTAATGTATCTGACTTTTGATTATACTATTTCCCCATTCATATAGATTTTTTGGAGTAAATTGGAAAAGTTTTGTTAAAAAAATTGCTATGGAGAAACTTATTGAGTTTGTGATGAATCGGGGTTGTACAATTTAAGAACTAGTTTGTGTTGATTTATTTCTTGTATTATTGAGAAAATCGGCATAAGATGCTCAGTAGATTTGCAATAGAGTGCTCACTGATTGTACTTAAAACCTTGTAACTAAATCAAATTCGGTAAATTGTTCAGTGCTCAAATGAAATTGGAAATTTCCCGAAATTTATTACTACCGTATTTTCATTATTTATTAAAACTTGTTTGGGTTGCAATTGAGTTTTTCATCAATTTCATTTGTAATTTTTTAGTTAGACTATCAGATAAGCTGAATAATTAAAGAGAACATGCTATAATGGGGCACTTGACACTTTGGAATGGGATTGTTTATATTAAGTTCTCTGGAATGTGAGGAAATTGAGAGGAGAAGGAGTGGAGTGGTGGTGTAATGGACTCTTACAATCGAGTCGGGTAGGGGGATGGGGGGGGGGGGGGGGGTCGATCAATGCATACTTAGACAGATGGTGTTTTTGAAACAGGGAACAATGAACCAAACCATGTATTGCTCAGCAAAAAGAGCAGAACATAATAATTCCATAAATATATGAAAAAGACAATCAGTAATTAAAATTTAATAAAATAAATTGTACCTGATCGATTGTTGTTTGTCTTTTTGGGTGAAGAGAAAACAGACCAACCGCTGCTATGAGGGGGTTCATTCTAGCATTAGTATGTAACTGGATCATTTGCTGTTAAGTCTGGTTTTTTTAATAATCTGCTGATTATCATTAACAATATTCCCGTTTTATGTTAATTTTACTTCCAAATCGGTAAAGTATTTAAAATCTACATGCTCAGTTTGCACACGGCACTGTACGATTTATCTCCCTTTCATGGAAGTGAAATGTAATCGATATATCAATTTTTAAATATGACAGTATACCGCAAAATACCAAAATACTTTCTTATATCCTTCCAAATAAATTAAAATTACCGTAGATTTCATAAAGAATTAGTTAAATCCACCTGTCATTGTTGTTTATTTCGCAAAAAGTTATGATTTTACATCATAGGATGCAAACTTCCTGGACTACTTTTCATTGTATTTACGAGATCAGTTAGCCAGATTGCACAAATTATTGGATGCATCCCGCCGCAATATTTTACTAGATTCCGAAATATATTCCGAAAATTTATTCTATATGTACATATGTAACCAAATGCATTACCCGTCTCAGAATACATATCTCACGATAAAACAGATATATTTCTTTCACGTTCATTTACCAGGCCCACTATTTCCATGCGTACTTATTTCATAGAAAAGAAGCCCAATCTTCTTAGCAGAAAGCGATAGCAAAGTACCGCTTTCACTGTCGTGAACACCATACAAAAATCTGCTGGCAGGTGATCCTAATTCACTGAATTCGCTTGTTCTTAAAGAGGAAGAAAACCACTTTAAGACATATCTTTCAAGACTTTTCAGGCGTATAAGGACTTATGTGTTAATGGATGAGAACTATATGTTAATGCTATATTTTTATGTCATGACTTTCAGATATTGCAGATTGTATATTTATGTTGGTAATGAAAAGTAAATAAAACATGTTTTAATCAAGAAATTAAAAATAATACTGTATTATTCTATAAAACATAATGAAAATTCCAAATAAAAGTTAAAAAGATAATGTAATTAGAGTTACCATGAAGTAAATAAAAACATAATATAAACAACATCCTAATTATTCCTTAGGCAATATTTGACATGTGCCAAGTAAACCTCTGAATTCTGAATTTTATCTGAAAATGATCAATCTTTATGATTATATAAAGTTGATTAAATATGAATTCAAACTGGGAAAGACTAATAAATGTCTTGCATATGTACTAAAAGATTCAAATTGAAACAACAAGGGAGAAAACTGGGTATCCAGAAGTTATATATACATTGTATATAATATATTTGTTTTTGAATTGAAATCTTTTTTTGTAAAAAAAGGATCTGTCAGTTTTGAACTATTTAATCCTGAAAACTATAGCTGCCAAATAATACCAAAAGCTAAAATGATAAATGTAATGATCATGTTTGGATCGTTCTTGCAGACACAGCAGAGTCTATCATTACACTAAACTGCAACAAGGAAGCTAGAAAACATCAACATTCAGTTTTAACAGTAATTGAGAAAATTATGATGGTTTTGAACTTTTGTAAAACTGCCTTGTTTTAGATACATGCAATACTGAAGCTCATATATACATGTAAAATTGTTTTATATGCCAGGATGTGAACATCTTTGGCATGCAGACTCTGTGACATTTTTTTGTGTTTTCTTTTACCAAACAATGTTATTCATTGTTTAAAATTGGATTATGGAAGCCAACAGAATTTAAAAAGTAATTTTGATTGATAAACACCAGAAATTGATTTTAAATACACATACAAGGCTAAATTATGAGGTTTAACAAGAATGAAACAAGTGACTATATATCTTTTTTCCTAATAAAATGAGACCATTCTGATCAATTACCTGCAAATTTTATTCACAGAACAATTTGGCTAGGAATCTTGCAAGGCTTTCTCCTAACACGATATCAGATTGCAGTGGATTTATAGCTGCCTTAAAATTAATCCTCCTTAACTTAGAGCTTCATTATCTGCTGTGTTATATGAGGTCATGTGACAGATTGGTAAATCTACTGTCTTAAGCATCACAAGATTTGATTGGATACATTTGGATAGTTATAATAAGAATCACGTTACTTAACTCAAGATGTGTTTGTTACAGTAATTTATTTAAGTATTGCAGTGTGTGTGTGTGTGTGTGCGTGTGTGTGTGTGTGTGTGATACAGTAAAACTTGTATATAAAGAGTACCCATAAGATCTAAGAAATAAAGACTTTATGGAAAGTGAGTTAGTTAGGTGGTCTTAATATAGGTGTTTTTTGCTTGCAGTATAAAGCAGAGGAACTTAAAATCGTGGTCTTAATGGGTAGGTGTTCTTTTATGTTACAGTAGGAGTGGTATGGAAGAAGCAGAGGGCTTTTAGTTATGCTGGTCCACAGACTGAGACCTGTACCTTATCAGTACAACCTGTGTTATTTTGAAAATTCTTTGAAATTAGAATTTAGGACACTAATCCACTGTTTCTTTTCATAAGTGCTTTGCATACCGATATTTCTGTAGCTTCATCTTTAGCTGGTGATGTTGATATAAGTCACTAATTGTGAAGGACGCTGTGCCTTATTGAAGACTTCATCATGACTGACTGAATATACATCTCCAATCAAACCAAAGATGATAAAGGTTTTGATTTTTATTTTTATGACATTTCACAGAACCTTTCTTACATATTTCCTTCTATGTTGATGGTATAATGTGTTGATACTGCCATTCCAGTAATTATGTTACAGTAGGAAAAAACAAGAAACATGTTTTTTCTCTGGGAATTGCTTTGAGGAAGTTATTTACTTAAAACAAAATGTCATTATTTTATGTCTCTGGTATTGTCATTTGTATCAAAGAGCCTTTCCAGTTTAATACAATATGTCTGAAATTGTAAACATTATCAGTGCTTGAGGTTAAGCCATACAGCTTAGAATCCTTTGAAATTTTGCCAAATAAACTAGTACAGTCAATGACATTTGAACAAAAATAGATTTGAATGCAAATTTATTTCAGCAAATCCAATTTTATCATTCATTTAAATTCATCTAAAATATTTCAAACTAGAAACTCTTCTTACAGTTTAAATCAAATTAAATAAACTCGAAACTAGTTAGTCAAATTTCATTTCACTTTTCACAAAAAGAACAAATGTAGTTTTAAAGATAACTTGCCCATTAGTTTTAAAAATGGTCAATACAATTTGGACATAAACCATTAAAATTTTTGGAATCCAAATTAAGTTCAAGAAATCTTTTTTATTATTATTATTATTATTATTATTATTCAGTTTAAGACATCTTATATATTTTTAACTTCTTTTCAGGTCGTTACAAAATTAAATTAATTGTTAGAGATAGAAATCTCTCAATACATTGTTCAAATTTCATTGGATTTGAAATATTCAGGATTAAGAGCTGCATTATAATGCTGGGGTGACTTGAAACAGTAACTATTACATTTTGTTTAAAAGCAATACTTTCAATTTTATTATGGAAGATGTTAATTAATTCTGGAATTGAATCATTAACAGACAGTTGATGGCTTTTATAATTTATCACTTAATGTTTTAAAATAATTGACTTGTAATAATGTATAGAGTCAAACCTTTTAATTGAATAACAGAGAATATTAACTTCAAATTTGGCTCCAACAAGCTGTACGCTACATTACAAAACTTGAAAGCAAATATGTAAAATATTGGATAAAAATTAAGAATGGTAATTTATTTTAAATTATATGTCAAAAATCAATAATCCTGGTTTTAAAATAATAAAATTTTCAACCTCCCATGACAAAAGTGTTTTTTCCACATTGCATGTAAGCATGGAATTGTGTTTTGGATATTGACATGTTACAAATTTAGAGGTTTATAATGCAGTCGTCCAGGCTACATAGAAATATTTAATGTTAGGCAATAGTTGGTGTTTTTTCTGTTTTGAGCCAGTGAGCTGATAGCTAAATCTATGTTTCCATTCCTGGTAGCCAAAATCACCATTGGCTACTAATTTTTGAGGAATTCTTTCAAAAAGTAACCTATTTTAGCAAACTTGTGGAAAAATACTTTTAAAAAATTTTGGAAATTTGGCTACTAATTATTTTAAATTTGTGGAAACCTACAGTAGTAAATATATTTGGTCTTTTTAGATGAAAAATGCAGATAAAAAATATATAAATATGATTCAAATTCAGATTCAGATCTCATTCGTTTTTATCTAACGACTCTTTCTCTATTAAATGTCGGATGGAAAATTTTTTACCAAAATCATTTTATTTTATTTAAATTTTGGATAGTTTTGTTTTCCATTTCATTTCATTGTTAAAACATTTAAAACAGATTATTTCTTGAATTATTTGTGTATTGTTATATTAAATTAAAGTCCTGTTATATTGGAATTACCAGTAAGAGTGGTTTCTTCTTTGCTGACTGGTAGATTTTTTAATTTCAGAATGACAGAAAATAACACAACCTTAAAGCTTGGCCTTAGCTTTCTAATGACTTTATTGTTGTTTGACGACTCTCATTACCAAATCCATTCCACTTGTTATTTGAAGCTGGATTGTTTTCCATGTATCATTACTCCCAAATAGATTTGACGAATCTATATGGCAGCCCATCAGAATAAAAGATTATGTATTAAGTCTTGTGGGACAGAGCAAGCATTCTATGACCAATATTCCATTTCTGGGAAACCGTTTAATCAATACACATTATCAATGTAAAATGTAAATATTTCTGAAAAGATTACACATAATTTTTCCCAATGGGAACTTTCTTAACCTAAAACTCTAATTTAATAGGAAATGTGTATTTAAAAGGCTTTTATACTTTCAACTTTTAGGGACATATGTGACAGTACATTTCAATGCCTATGTTTGAATCCCAATAACTGTTGCTTAGAAATGAAACAGGATAGGGAAACATACAACTGCCAAATTGGAATTTACCAATTAACTACTGTGATGCTCTACTAACTGAGCTGCATGACCATGGCCACCCGTTGAGCTCGGTCTGCTGACCTACCACATGTTTGTAATGGTCTCAGTTGAGTTGAGTTGAATCATAGAGTGAAACCTGTATATAAAGATCACCCAAATGATTGCATTTTTATGCCATGAATATGACAGGGACATATACAGTTACTCATGTCTGTATGTATGTACATATGTATGTACATCCCAGAATCTGATTCAGCTCTAAAACTTTTGCATAAAGAGAGGTATCAAAGTAATATAAACAAGAGATATACAGTATAAAACAGAGGATGTGTCACATACCAAACTGATATCATCAAGGTCAAAGTCACAGGATAATAAAAACTGAATTATTGCACCTTTTCACTGTTTCTGCTCTGCATTTTTATATAAAATGAGGTATCAAAGTGATGCTAACAAGAGACAGAGAATGTGTTGAATGCTATACTGGGGTCATCAAGGTCAAGGTCACAGGACCATAAAAACTTTGTAAAATTGAGTGGGAGAGTAAACCCCATTCAATCAATCTATCATAAATGAAGCAGGGACATATGTGTAATAGAAACACTTTACTCTTGTTTTATTTAGAAATGTTAATCATTTCAGTTTGTTATCCATATGTAGCACATTTGATTTCTAAACCCTGCAGGTAATACCAATCTAATTGCATGCTAACCTGCTTGGCATAATGCTTACTCACTGTACACTAGAAAATAAAAATAAAAAACTAAACTTATCACACCTAAGTTCCACATCTTAGCAGCTTGTGCTACAAATGTTGATATGATAATACATTCAGATAACACCATCATTTTTGTAAGTCCCTATTCCTGGTATGCACTGTAAAATAAAAATAAAATAAAATTTATTGATAACTTTTTTATTTGTATCTTATATTGTTACAGTAAACATATCTCACGATAGAACAAATACATTCCATTCACATTCATTTCAAGTGTATATTATTTCAGATCCACACTTATTTATTTCATGTTGTTGTGGTAGTGATAGCAACTACACTCCTCACCACTCCATCTAAACCCCATTACACTCTACTCTACTACATTCATCTTCACACCCCTATGCCTACAATTTACTCCTCTCCACTCTAATCAAATCTACCTCTCTATACTCTTCTCCACTACACTCCTCTCCACTCCATTCATCTCCACCCACTCCACTCCTCTCCACTCCAGTCACCTCTGCCCCACTACACTCCACTCCATTCATCTCCACCCACTCCACTCCTATCCATCCCACTACATTCCACTCAACTTCTTTCATCTCCACTGACTCCACTCAATTCCACTCCTCTCCGACCCACTACACCCCTCTCTACTCTAGTTATCTCCACTCACTCCACTCCACTAAATTCCACTCCTCTCCACCCCACTACACTACACTCCACTCCACTCCACTCCACTCCACTCCACTCCACTCCACTCCACTTTTTTCATTTCCACCTCCCCTCCCCTACCCATCCAACTACACCCAACCCCACCCCACCCCACCCCACCCCACCCCACCCCACCCCATCCTACCTCACACAGCCACACCCCACCCCACCCCACCCCACAACACCCACCCCATCCCACAACACCCACCCCACAACACCCCATAACACCCACCCCACCCAACCCTCTCCTTTCCACTCCCCTCCCCTCCACTCCCCTCACCTCCCCTCCCCTCCACTCCCCTCCACTCCACTCCACTCCACTCCACTCCACTCCACTCCACTCCACCCCTCCCCTCCCCTCCACCCCTCCCCTCCCCTCCCCTCCCCTCCCTCCCCCCCCTCCACTCCACTCCACTCCCCTCCACTCCCCTCCCCGCCCCTCCCCTCCCCTCCCCTCCCCTCCCCTCCACTCCCCTCCACTCCACTCACTCCACTTCATTCATCTTCACTCCACTGCACTCCTCTCCACCCACTACACTCCACTCCACTCCACTCCACTCCACTTTTTTCATCTCCACTGACTCCCCTCTCCATTACAATCAACTTCCAACCCTCTAAAACTCCAATCCATTCACATCCATCTCACTACACTCTTCTCCACTCCAATCAACTCGGACCCACTAAACTCCATCCCACTACACTCTCCATTCCAACCAACTCCATCTCACTACACTCTACTTTTCTCCTCTCCATTCTACTACACTCCAATACACTCCACTACACATCACTCCACTACACTCCACTACACATCACTCCACTCCACTCCACTCCACTCCACTCCTCCCTGCTTTTCTTCATTCAATTTTTAAAAACTATTACAATATATTTTTATTAAAATCTCCCATAAAGATACAAAAAATTAATTAATTATCATGTATGGCAATTAACAGTTTTCATGAAATATTGTTTCCTTCCAAAATCGGATATGTGGGTTATTAGCAATTACAATAAAAATACAATGAAATCATAAATTAATTGATGGAAACAACAAAAAATTCCTTTTATGGAAAATAATTCCACTTCTATTAATTCCTCCAGTCAACTCATTTAAAAAAAAAAAACAAAGAAAAAATAATAGTGTACAAAATGCTGGTAATCTAATTAAAATTTATATTGACGTTTTTATAAAGGACACAAGACTATGCTTCCTGTTCTTTCACTTTAAAACCAAAATGGAATCATATTTATGATTTCGTTAACCAGCAAAACATTAAAAAAAACAAAAGATGGAGATAGTATATACAACAACTGAATTCATCTTGTTAATGTCCCCTTACCATGAATGCCTGATTGCACAGTTTCAGTGTGCTAGATGCACAGAAGACAGAGAATGGAGTAAATGACTGATCTATTGTCTTGATAATGTGAACATATCTCCATGCAAATCATACAAAATTAATTCTGTAAAATAATGGAAAAAGTCAACTCTCAATGTGACATGAGATAACAGATCGCTAATGCTGACAATGAAACACAACTGCCTCTGTAATTAAATAACAAAAATTGAAACAACTTGCATTTTGTCTGTGAAATCAAAATTTAGTTTCGGCTTTTATCACAGCATTGTAAATTTATAAGTTAATTCAACATAAAATATATTTAATTTTTATCCCCCACCGAGAAATCGGCAAGGGGATATAGTAATGCATTCCATCCGTGTGTCCATCCGTATGTCCATCTGTGTGACCATGTGTCTGTCCATCACAAAGTTTGTCTGCGCTAGTTTTCTAAACCATCCATCCGATATTCATGAAACTTTACAGTAATGATCAGTGGGAAGTGTAGTTGTGCATAGCTTGAACCAGTTCCGGTTCATTGATTTTTCCAGGAGTTATGACCCTTTATGTCACAAAGTTTGTCCGAGCTAGTTCTCCTAAACCATCCATCCAATATTCATGAAACTTTACAGTAATAATAAGTGGAATGTGTAGTTGTGCATAGCTTGAACCAGTTCCAGTTCATTGATTTTTCCAGGAGTTATGGACCTTTGTGTCACAAAGTTTGTCCGCACTAGTTCTCCTAAATCATCCATCAGATATTCATGAAATTTTACAGTAATGATCATTGGGAAGTGTAGTTGTGCATATCTTGAACCAAATCCAGTTCATTGATTTTTTCAAGAGTTATGGCCCTTTGTAGTTTATTTACATCCGTTACAAAGTTTGTTCGCACTAGTTCTCCAACACTCTCCATCCAATATTCATGAAACTTTACAGCAATGGTCAGTGTGAAGTACAGCTGTGCATATTGTAGACAGTTCTGGTCCATTAACTTTTTTAGGAGTTATGGCAGTTTTTTGTTTTTAGTTTTTGTCTGACAGTTATATTCAAACTTCAAACATATATAGTGCATAAAACACCAATGGGTAATCAACAAAAACAAGAGCTATATTGGTGCATATTAATACCCTATTAAAACATCATTTAAAAAATCCAGTTATTTATCTCTTAAATACTTGACATGTTCACACTTCATAGATAGACAGAGACTAATACACACATCAAATGGACAGGAAGAAAATAGCAAACACCTGACATTCTTACTTTTAGGATAAGAATGTCAAGTATGGCACTGTTGTTCATCTTAAAAACACCTATGGGTGGGGGATCTTGCTTTCACTGAAAGCTCTTGTCCTAAATTGTGTCTTTTTAACAAGTAGTATCATCATTAAAATAACAGTGAAAATCTGACTTTGTTTGTATGTTGTTTTTTTTGGGGGGGGGGGGGGGGGGGGGGTTCAGAGAGAAAAAAATCTTTATTTAAACTTCATTTGATTACTTGTAATTTAATATATTTTTAGAATTATTATCACTATATGTCACATAACTCTCCTGATTATTAATGTAATACAACGGTGTAATATTTTTCATATTACAAAGGTATCAGTGTAATATCAATCCATTGTGAGAAAAAATCACTATGCCATTCATGAACTCATTCCCCATCTTACATTACTTCACTCAGGACTGCTCCAGTGATATGTAATTTAAAAAAAAACAACAACAACAACACACACACACACAAAAGGTTGGGGAACATTCATGGTACGGATGCACAATGTGTCAGGTATTATTGGAACTGGCCACAAATCAGAACTCGCAATTTGTGTAAAGAAGTTACGTGCAAACCGAATCAAAACATTTCGAAAAACAATGCACCATGACAGTCACATCAATCATGGTCAGCATACATAGATCTCCCAGCATCTACACATAAAAAATGAAAATTAATTTCTGTTCAACAGCCAATCTCCCAACTTCTGTTCAACAGCCAATCTGGGAGATATTTCAAATTCTGCAATCCTAAATCAATTGACCTCAACACTGATCACAGCAGTGACCGATCTCGTGAGACTGGTCAATGACATGTTATCATGTTTTAGTGGATCACAGCAGTGACCGATCTCGTGAGACTGGTCAATGACATGTTATCATGTTTTAGTGGATCACAGCAGTGACCGATCTCGTGAGGCTGGTCAATGACATGTTATCATGTTTTAGTGGATCACAGCAGTGACCGATCTCGTGAGACTGGTCAATGACATGTTGTCATGTTTTAGTGGATCACAGCAGTGACCGATCTTGTGAGACTGGTCAGTGACATATTATCATGTTTTAGTGGATCACAGCAGTGACCGATCTCGTGAAGCTGGTCAATGACATGTTATCATGTTTTAGTGGATCACAGCAGTGACCGATCTCGTGAGACTGGTCAATGACATGTTATCATGTTTTAGTGGATCACAGCAGTGACCGATCTTGTGAGACTGGTCAATAACATGTTATCATGTTTTAGTGGATCACAGCAGTGACTGATCTCGTGAGACTGGTCAATGACATGTTATCATGTTTTAGTGGATCACAGCAGTGACCGATCTCGTGAGGCTGGTCAATAACATGTTATCATGTTTTAGTGGATCACAGCAGTGACCGATCTCGTGAGACTGGTCAATGACATGTTATCATGTTTTAGTGGATCACAGCAGTGACCGATCTCGTGAGACTGGTCAATGACATGTTATCATGTTTCAGTGGATCACAGCAGTGACCCATCTTGTGAGACTGGTCAATAACATGTTATCATGTTTTAGTGGATCACAGCAGTGACCGATCTCGTGAGGCTGGTCAATGACATGTTATCATGTTTTAGTGGATCACAGCAGTGACCGATCTCGTGAGGCTGGTCAATAACATGTTATCATGTTTAAGTGGATCACAGCAGTGACCGATCTCGTGAGGCTGGTCAATGACATGTTATCATGTTTTAGTGGATCACAGCAGAGACCGATCTTGTGAGACTGGTCAATAACATGTTATCATGTTTTAGTGGATCACAGCAGTGACCGATCTCGTGAGACTGGTCAATGACATGTTATCATGTTTCAGTGGATCACAGCAGTGACCGATCTTGTGAGACTGGTCAATAACATGTTATCATGTTTTAGTGGATCACAGCAGTGACCGATCTCGTGAGGCTGGTCAATGACATGTTATCATGTTTTAGTGGATCACAGCAGTGACCGATCTCGTGAGGCTGGTCAATAACATGTTATCATGTTTTAGTGGATCACAGCAGTGACCGATCTCGTGAGACTGGTCAATGACATGTTATCATGTTTTAGTGGATCACAGCAGTGACCGATCTCGTGAGACTGGTCAATGACATGTTATCATGTTTCAGTGGATCACAGCAGTGACCGATCTTGTGAGACTGGTCAATAACATGTTATCATGTTTTAGTGGATCACAGCAGTGACCGATCTCGTGAGGCTGGTCAATGACATGTTATCATGTTTTAGTGGATCACAGCAGTGACCGATCTCGTGAGGCTGGTCAATAACATGTTATCATGTTTTAGTGGATCACAGCAGTGACCGATCTCGTGAGACTGGTCAATGACATGTTATCATGTTTTAGTGGATCACAGCAGTGACCGATCTCGTGAGACTGGTCAATGACATGTTATCATGTTTTAGTGGATCACAGCAGTGACCGATCTCGTGAGACTGGTCAATAACATGTTATCATGTTTTAGTGGATCACAGCAGTGACGGATCTCGTGAGACTGGTCAGTGACATGTTATCATGTTTTAGTGGATCACAGCAGTGACCGATCTCGTGAGGCTGGTCAGTGACATGTTATCATGTTTTAGTGGATCACAGCAGTGACCGATCTCGTGAGGCTGGTCAATAACATGTTATCATGTTTTAGTGGATCACAGAATTTTTTATATGCGCTGCATTGGGTGGTAATTTCCAATTACAACGTGTAATCTAATTCAAAGATGCCACCAAAGAAATGCATTTGCAAGCCAATGATTGAATCTGACAGTGACTCTCACAGCTACTAAACACAATGACATCATTTCATAGGGCTTGCGGGTTGTGGCCTCACAGACACTGTGTCAGACTGTTGATGTATGAAAAATTTTCATTTCTTTTGGATGTAATCATGTTAAATACCGAAAATATTACGAAGATTCATCTCCTGAACTGCTTTTGTCTATTTTATTTAAGGCAATTAATTAATTTCACTAAAAACTAATGAGACCTATATTTTACTTGCACATTTATTTGTAGGGGATTTGTCTGATTAGTTAGAAATCAGCTGTTTCTATATGGCATAAGATAGCATTTACCTGCTGTTGTGTCTCCATATTTTAATGTATGTGATATATAGAATCTTAGACTCGTAAGGGTTTAATATGAAATTTAACTCATTCAATAATTAAATATGCCACTCTGTTAATAAATTTCATATTAAACCTCCACTCGTCTAAGATCCTCTATATATGGCTACATTGATAAATTACACCATAAATTATTATAATTTTTTTTTGCAATTTGCATTACTTCTACCACAGTAGTAAAAAAAAATAATTTATTAAACATTTTTAGCTCACCTGAGCTGTTGAAAGCTCAGATGAGCTATTGCAATAGTTCATTATCTGTTGTGCATCGTCCGTCATCCGTTAACATTTCACATTTTAATCATCTCCTCCAAAACTACAGGTCCAAATTTGATGAACCTTACAGACTATCATGCCTGGGTAAAGGGCTTTCAGATTTACACAAATGAAGGAGTTATGTCCCCTTGGGGCCCCAGAAAGGGGAAAATAGTAAATCTTTAAAAATCATCTCCTCTGAAGATACAAGAGATATAGCTTAGATATTTCATGTGTTCTCGTAGCATACTCAGGACAACTAATTTCAGATTTGCACAAATCGTAGCTATGGGGGCCAAAATGGGAAAATGGCAAGGTACTTAAGGGAGAAATTGCTAAAATTAGTGTATTTGTCAATATATCTTGAAAACTAAACTTTTTGTACAGATATCGTAGGTAATGGCACAACAATCATTTTGATATATGGCTGAAGGTCGTGTGTTAAAAGGCCAAGGCCACAGATGCAAAATAATACCAAAATTATGCTGTGTAGCACTTTTATTTAAATTAAATAATAGCATAAACCTCCGGAGAAGGTAAAGAACTACAATGTACAACGTAGCAAATAATAAACATGATGGTCAAATAACATGTACATAATAAATACATAATAAAACATGCCTCACACAACTCCATAATGTCTCTAAAATACCACTTATTTACATAAGCGCAATCTTTAAATAATGTCACTTGGTAATTTAAATAATATCACAAAATTACATAAGACAATGTTTATAACAAGCAGGGCGCGTTCCGATATAACAGCGAAAATACAATATAATACACGATAAAATACAAATAAAGATGAAATGAAGTATAATTTGAATGATTATTAAAGAACTTACACAATGGTGGCATTAAAAAAGTCCATCAGTAAATAACCCAGCTGGTAGCGCCGCTAACTGACTTTTACCACGAAACTGATCATGTGACTTGAAACCCCTAATTACCCGAATAAATTAACCTATATATACAAAACCGAAAGTACAAAGTTCAATAACTCCAAAAATTAGGGATTTAGTACGATACCAACTCGGGTTAAGAAAACAAAGCTGGTGTGACAGCACAAAAATTGTTAATTATCTCGAAACGTATAATCTTTTTTGTATAGGCATGTATAATAGAATATTGTATAATGGGCCTCTTGTTTAGTCATAAGGAAGAATCACTACACATGAAAATGATGTCTAAAAGGGAAAATCATACTTGTTCTTACAGATGACCTAGAAGTTATAAAAATCATGCAAAAATAAAGCACTGGTAGATTAAGTATTTTTTTATATACATTCGGACACCTTTTATGAAATGAATGATCAGATAAGGTCAAATGACAGCTGAGTTGAAAAAATAGAAATAAAAAGTGATTTGTGGTGCAATAACCTGAGAGTTAATTCGTGTAATTTTTCAACTTTTTAATAATTCATAATTGTTATGGGCACTTAATAACTTCTCTATCAGTTATCTTGATGATAATCATGCACATAAAATCTAAATGTTTGTTAAACATTCAATCTTAAATGCTTTTGGTCTAGTTTTTATGTACAATAATGTGTTTTTCTACAATAAATGTTTTTTGTTGAATTTGTGTTTTGAAAACGATATTATAAAACTGGCTCATAGTCGATATTTCGGCTTTAAAAAGCCTTTTTCAAGACACTAGATAATTTGTGTTTTGAATTTTAATGGCTATTGATAGATGTCCATTAATCAAAAACAAACATACTTTTCCATATCCGAATCACAATCCAGAAGCAAAGTAAAAACTTTGGAACTGACAAGTTAGGTTAGATACGTTAACTTCCACCAGACAAGTGAGGACGGGTGCTCCCGAAGGGTAATCACCTCCTGTTTAGCTAGCTACACCCGCCACGTTTGTAATCAAAATTGTGTGAAAGGAACATGGAACTATGAGACAAGTATATCCAGGGCAATCCTGGACACAGAGACATCAAACTTGTCAACAATACTGTGATGATGACCATAAAACTTTTTGAGGGCCTTGATAAGCCTAGGCTTGCAATATCCCTGAGTCAACAATTTATTTGCAAGCAGCCTACTTCGTTGTACAAAGTCCCCGTAGTGGGAACAAGCTCTACCATAGCGTATTAATTGGGAAACAAATACACCATAAGCTGGAGAAGCAGGTATATTGCATGAAAAAGGAAAGTTGACAATAGAAAAATGGAAGTCATCACGTTTGTCATAAAGTTTCAAATGTAGCCTTTTGTGTGCGTCATAATTCAGGTATAAGTCTAAATTTGAAGCAGAACTTGAGGAATCAGTCGTGTCTTTTTTTTAAAGCTTACTAGGAGCTCATAACTATTAACTCATAGGAACTTATCATAATTTGGAAAGGGGCGGATAAAAGTCAAGGTTCCATTTGCATTTTGGCACTGAAATTTTAATCTTGATTGAAAAGATGAAATCAAATAATCTTCAACATTTCTCAATAAGTTGCGTTTTATTTTTCATATGCCCTGTAACAGGATGTATAATGGTATGGCAATCTGCAACAAGAACATGACACAATACATATCAATGACAACAGCCAATGTAACAAGAACATGACACAATGCATATCAATGACAACAGCTAATGTAACAAGAACATGACACAATGCATATCAATGTCAACAGCTAATGTAACAAGAACATGACACAATGCATATCAATGACAACAGACAATGTAACAAGAACATGACACAATACATATCAATGACAACAGCCAATGTAACAAGAACATGACACAATACATATCAATGACAACAGCCAATGTAACAAGAACATGACACAATACATATCAATGACAACAGCCAATGTAACAAGAACATGACACAATACATATCAATGACAACAGCCAATGTAACAAGAACATGACACAATGCATATCAATGACAACAGCAGATGTAACAAGAACATGACACAATGCATATCAATGACAACAGCCAATGTAACAAGAACATGACACATTACATATCAATGACAACAGCCAATGTAACAAGAACATGACACAATACATATCAATGACAACAGCTAATGTAACAAGAACATGACACAATGCATATCAATGACAACAGCAGATGTAACAAGAACATGACACAATGCATATCAATGACAACAGCCAATGTAACAAGAACATGACACATTACATATCAATGACAACAGCCAATGTAACAAGAACATGACACAATACATATCAATGACAACAGCCAATGTAACAAGAACATGACACAATGCATATTAATGACAACAGCAGATGTAACAAGAACATGACACAATACATATCAATGGAAACAGACAATGTAACAAGAACATGGCACATTACATATCAATGACAACAGCCAATGTAACAAGAACATGACACAATACATATCAATGACAACAGTAGATGTAACAAGAACATGACACAATACATATCAATGGAAACAGACAATGTAACAAGAACATGACACAATACATATCAATGGAAACAGACAATGTAACAAGAACATGACACATTACATATCAATGACAACAGCTAATGTAACAAGAACATGACACAATACATATCAATGACAACAGTAGATGTAACAAGAACATGACACAATACACATCAATGACAACAGCCAATGTAACAAGAACATGACACAATACATATGAATGACAACAGTAGATGTAACAAGAACATGACACAATACATATCAATGACAACAGCTAATGTAACAAGAACATGACACAATGCATATCAATGACAACAGCAGATGTAACAAGAACATGACACAATGCATATCAATGACAACAGCCAATGTAACAAGAACATGACACAATGCATATCAATGACAACAGCCAATGTAACAAGAACATGACACAATACATGTCAATGGAAACAGACAATGTAACAAGAATATGACACAATACAGTTCTTACGGCAGTAGCGGATCATTAGTGCAATATTCACTGCCCTCCGAGAAAAACATCACTGCCGATTGTAATTTTTTGGTACTATCAATTGACATTTCCCCACTCTTTCAATTTATCATTAGATGATAAAAATCGTCCGACTATAAGTATGGGCAATCCACGCGTTTTGTATCCCATGTATTTATGTCAGTAACGAATCAATTTGTGAGTAGCGGATCACGCCACCTAGTGTCAAGAAAACGAAAGGAGATTAACTCAAAACATGATTAGTTTGAGTTTCCATCATTCAATTGCAAAAAATACAAATCATGAAACAATGTTAAAGAGTTTTAATTGTAATATCAACAAATGTCATGATTAAAATAAATAACAAAAAAAAAAAAAAAAAAAAAAAAAAATCATCGCAATGTCCCTGATAAATTAAGTCAATCAACATTGTCTTGAATACTGAATTATAAAAGCAGTAAATGGCGAAGGCAATAAAATAAAATAATTGTACCTTATAAGTTATAATTATTATGACATACTCTTGTCCATGAAGATTTTATTTTGACAAGAACAGTATATGCATACAATGATACTTATTGGTATTGTACACTGTGCATCATAGGTCCAAAATTGTTACCAGACAAAAATATAGAACGGAATAAAACTTTAATTGTCTTAAACACAAAATATAGGATTGGATATTAATGTATTTATTCAATATATTCTAATCTCATACAGATTATCCTTCAAGCATGACAATTACGGCTTCTTTAAAATGCCCATTGATCTGGTCTTATCATATGATAAATAAGATAGTGGCATGGCATGACAATGCCCCCATCTTTCTCATGGGGTACTGGCCATGGAGGGAAGCTAGGCACTGGTTCTCCAATAGCCTCTGCATATATATAAATGAACCTACCAGAATCTATTATTTTTCTGAAAGCACCAGACAGCCCCATGGGTACATGCCATATTATTCTTAGCCTTTCGAGAGGTCCCCTGTAGACAGCAGCTGATCCGTTATTGCCGTAATTGCACCCTTCATAAACTGGTTTATTTTTTATTGTCATGAACTGTTAAAAGCTCAATAAAGGTTTATGTCGTGAAAGAAGACATGTTAACAAGTTTAAGGAGCTATTGTAATCATTTCAAATTACCTTTGAAAGTATTGAACACGTTGGTCAAATCAAAAGTTAGGTTTTGAAAATCACATCCATGTCGCTGAGACGCTTATGACATTCGCATTAAAAAGCCGAGAATTTAAAAAATAGGACGTTTATCAACACAAATGAAACGTAGAATTAAGTAAAAATACCAGCTTTATAGAAATATATCCGAGTTTTATTGGTCTCTCGTAATAATATGGAAAAAATTAACTTTATTCTAAAAAATGATCCGCTACTGACTGAGATCCGCTACTGCCATAAGCACTGTACATATCAATGGAAAAAGCCAATGTAACAAGAATATGACACATTATATATCAATGACAACAGCCAATGTAACAAGAACATGACACATTATATATCAATGACAACAGCCAATGTAACAAGAACATGACACTTTATATATATCAATGACAACAGCCAATGTAACAAGAACATGACACATTATATATCAATGACAACAGCCAATGTAACAAGAACATGACACATTACATATCAATGACAACAGCCAATGTAACAAGAACATGACACATTATATATCAATGACAACAGCCAATGTAACAAGAACATGACACATTATATATCAATGACAACAGCCAATGTAACAAGAACATGACACATTATATATCAATGACAACAGCCAATGTAACAAGAACATGACACATTATATATCAATGACAACAGCCAATGTAACAAGAACATGACACATTACATATCAATGACAACAGCCAATGTAACAAGAACATGACACATTATATATCAATGACAACAGCCAATGTAACAAGAACATGACACATTATATATCAATGACAACAGCAGATGTAACAAGAACATATCTATAAATTTTCATAGAAAAATAGTGTATTTAACTTCGTTTCAAAAGAAAATGAAAATGAATTTCTGCCAATATTTTGTCATTTGATACCATTAACATACTGACATTTTGAATGTTTTAAACTTAATTCAATAGAATTATTTTAAATGTAAACTCTGGTTGTTACTTATAAACATTGTTAAAATGGGATAAAATGATATCTGTACTGGGTTAATCAGCTGTTAATCAGTTAATAGTAAATATATTAGCAAGGTGCCAAAATGACTTCGGACTGGTGCCGAAATAATCCGGTGCCAAAATGACTTGCCAAGTGCCAAAATGACCTGGTGTCGAAATGACCCGGTGCCGAAGTGACTAGGATTAAATAAAAATTGTATTGAATGAGTATGACGTCATAATAGCATGTGAATTAGGTTAAATATCCCTACGCACTACACATGGTACTACATTCCTTCAAATAAAATAATGCAAATTTCTGGTCACTGTAATATATCATCCATAAACAATTATTCTCACATAAATACTGATCAACACAAAGAAATTTCCAAAATACTCCATGGACAGTCAGCACAAACTAGATTAAATACACACAATCATCTGGTACAGCCTCCATCAGTTCAAAACTTCGTGCTTTCACAACAGTCATCATCCAATAATCAAAAATCAGTAATGCATTTACACCGCAGATTCCACAACATTTTTGCAGGACCAATCACCAGAGGAAACATTCAAATCCATATTTATCAAAACAAATCATCAGTTCCTAAAAAACAGGCCAGAATAATCATGGATAGCGATTCCGAATAACATGTGTCTGTAAATCCTTGTCCAGATTGTTGACATTCCAGAGTGCGCATGCTATGACGTCACACTATTGACCCAGTTTACAGATGTTTGTTTCATTTGACACACTGTTTGTTGATTCTAAGGATGTCCACAGAAAATATAAGGAAATAACCCATAGGAAAATTTCATGGATGTTAAAATTCACATTAATAAAATATTGGTTAAAATTACTTTTTATCCATAGAATAAAGTATGTTCTAAAGTGTCATGTCAATAAGGATATCTCTTGTTATGGAAAAGTATTACTATATGTACATAAAAACCGTGATTCAAAGCAAAAATGGCTATTTCATAAATTTGACTGCATATATACTGCGGTTTCATAATGATGGCAGGCCTGCCCGTGAACAAAACTGACATTAAAATGTCGGTATTTAATTTAGTTTTCACTGACTTAAAGATTATCCACGGGCATGCCTGCCATCATGGTAAAAAAACTGAAAAACGCTTAAAAATTAAACCAGTATCCTTGTCCATCACTCATATATTATTGCGTATTCAAAACATTCATAAGCTTCAGTAGCTCAGTGGCAGAGCATTGGACTGCTAAGATATCACATATTGTTATTCTTTGATGTGTGGGTTCGAATCCCAAACATTGCATCGGATTTTGTATTTAGATTTTTTTTTTTTTTTGTATCTTCAAAAAATATTATCTTAATTTTATTTAAATCAGTTGTAAATGAATAAGTAATAATACTTTATTCATCAAAAGTGTTAATGTCTAAGCAAGTTGTATAAGCATTGCCATTGATATACTAATGTTAGTACATGTATATAACAAGACAAAGCAAAGTGAAAGTCTTGTTTTAAACATGCCGTCTCAACAATGTGCTTGTTGTTGTATACTGGTATATGTAAGAAAAGAGTGCAATGGTTGTAGGTTTCGATGTAACCTGTATAAACGAATTGAAAATGTTGCTGGGGCATCGGTAAATAGCAAAAAATAATTCACTTTCAATTTAAAGTATTTA
The DNA here is from genome assembly GCA_021292105.1 of Anadara kagoshimensis. NCBI lineage: Eukaryota > Metazoa > Mollusca > Bivalvia > Arcoida > Arcidae > Anadara > Anadara kagoshimensis. The sequence goes on from CM037862.1 coordinate 30,305,532, forward strand.
CAAGTATTTATTCATTGTACAGCCACTTTTTATTACAGATTTAAACTGAAATATTATCACCGATTAAGCGACAGAAAACACTATTTTATATAACAGTGGCCTCATATAGGTAAAATCTTAAAGCCATACCAGGAATATTCCTGTGGGTCGATCGCTCGCAAAAACCGTAGTCATCCTTTAAGCTAATACTTTTGTACTTTTCTTCTGAAAAGAAGATACATTGTATTTAAATTAAAAATGTTTGTTTTGTTTTTGTATCCTGCAGACAGACTATTGTTTACTTTTAATATTTCAACAGGATTACTTTTGGTGCATGTACACAGTTACGTGAACTTGTTGTGTTTCAGTCAATCAGCTGTTTTCTTACAATGAGAAGACAAGTTTTAAATCTACGAAAAACCTGATTTTAGGAGATTATATAATAAATAGAATCTTGCATTCGTGTTTATGTAATATTGAATTTATTAAACTCGTTAAATAAATTCAATATTTCATAAACATGAATGCAAGATCCTCTATATCATGCTCAAGCATATATGCACTTTTGTTAAAGTCCAACAAATGGCAAAAATTATGATGAAGCTTTAAAATATGGTGCAAATGAAACTGCCAGTGTGAGATTATAAGAATCCATTATGAGTACCAATGTAGAATAGAGAAATCTCACCTGAGGGGTTGACCATTTCAGTCATAGACGAGGGTGTCATTTCTGGTCTGAGGAAGTAGTCGTAAAGACAGTTGAGGAGTGGGTTAATGGAAAGAATTCTGACTTGTTCAGCTCTGGGATGATGGCACTTGAACACTGTTGGTCTAAGTGCATCACACTAGATGGCAATTGCATCTTAAAAGAAGAGGTAGGTCTCAAACAGAAATAAGTTAAGCTGGTTAACTTATTGACTCACCCTCATATCTCATTTCTTTCTTCAAATTAATAATTTAAAACAGCAGATTTAATCATTACTATGTTGTTAATAGTTCTTATGAAAACTAATTATTTCAAACAGGATTATTAAAATTAATACAAGTGGTTTAAATCATTTAAATACATTTCCATCAGTTATAATGTTTTGCAGAAAATATTTAGAATTAAATTAATCTCATAAAATAAACCAATAGGGAACCATAAAGTATTTCAAAGAAATGTTTGATTTCCATGGCAGCATTGTAAATTTGATATGTAAATTTTAAAAACTTTCCAGCAATATAGAGTATATTTAAAACTTTTCAGTATCTATGACAGTATTTCCACATGCAGTTCAGTTTACCTTCTTGAAATTTAGGAAATACAGTGCAGAAATTATCATAGCATGCAATAGGCATTCACATTTCTGGGCACAGGGTTAGAATAAGTTGGTTTTAATATTTGATTAAATTGTTAGAATGAGTTGTTTTGTCACAAATGAAAATGTATGTTATATTGTTGATTTGATCTGCTACATCAAATATATCACAATTATTGGGTGAGAACTGTACTGTATGTTTCCATTTGTCAGAATGAATTCAGCTATAATTTAATTATAATTAATCTGTTCATAGGGATTCATTCCAATTCTCCAACAATCACAGGGATTCTGCTAGATCAGACACACTCCAGACCAAAGTGAAAACAGACAATTAAGAATTAACACCTCTTGTAATATACTCTCTATACCAAAGTTTGTGAAGAAACAAAATTACTTTCACACATTGTGTTAATTCAGTAAGGGACCTATAACACAATTGGAGTCATATTGATCTGGTCAAATAAGCTCAGCATTTCTACAGAGAACTGCAAAATACTTCAACTTGATATAGAGTAAATAGAGGCTAACCCAACATTATGTTTCATAGTGAATATTTCACTGTGGCATTCCTAAATATGTTACATAGTGAATATTTCACTGTGGCATTCCTAAATATTTCATAGTGAATATTTCACTGCTGTGGCATTCCTAAATATGTTTCATAGTGAATATTTCACTGTGGCATTCCTAAATATGTTCATAGTGAATATTTCACTGTGGCATTCCTAAATATGTTATATAGTGAATATTTCACTGTGCATTCCTAAATATGTTATATAGTGAATATTTCACTGTGGCATTCCTAAATATGTTATATAGTGAATATTTCACAGTGGCATTCCTAAATATTTCATAGTGAATATTTCACTGTGGCATTCCTAAATATGTTAAATAGTGAATATTTCACTGTGGCATTCCTAAATATGTTATATAGTGAATATTTCACTGTGGCATTCCTAAATATGTTATATAGTGAATATTTCACTGTGGCATTCCTAAAAATGTTTCATTGTGAATATTTCACTGTGGCATTCCTAAATATGTTATATAGTGAATATTTCACTGTGGCATTCCTAAAAATGTTTATTGTGAATATTTCACTGTGGCATTCCTAAATATGTTACATAATGTTTCATAATGAATATTTCACTGTGGCATTCCTAAATATGTTAAATAGTGAATATTTCACTGTAGCATTCCACAATATGTTATATAGTGAATATTTCACTGTGGCATTCCTAAATATGTTTCATAGTGAATATTTCACTGTGGCATTCCTAAATATGTTATATAGTGAATATTTCACTGTGGCATTCCTAAATATGTTTCATAGTGAATATTTCACTGTGGCATTCCTTAATATGTTAAATAGTGAATATTTCACTGTGGCATTCCTAAATATGTTATATGGTGAATATTTCACTGTTGCATTCCTAAATATGTTATATAGTGAATATTTCACTGTGGCATTCCTAAATATGTTACATAGTGAATATTTCACAGTGGCATTCCTAAATATGTTACGTAGTAAATATTTCACTATGGCATTCCTAAATATGTTACATAATGTTACATAGTGAATATTTCACTGTGGCATTCCTAAATATGTTATATAGTGAATTTTTCACTGTGGCATTCCTAAATATGTTACATAGTGAATATTTCACAGTGGCATTCCTAAATATGTTACATAGTGAATATTTCACTGTGGCATTCCTAAATATGTTATATAGTGAATATTTCACTGTGGCATTCCTAAATATGTTATATAGTGAATATTTCACTGTGGCATTCCTAAATATGTTTCATAGTGAATATTTCACGGTAGCATTCCTAAATATGTTGCATAGTGAATATTTCACTGTGGCATTCCTAAATATGTTATATAGTGAATATTTCACTGTGGCATTCCTAAATATGTTTCATAGTGAATATTTCACTGTAGCATTCCTAAATATGTTTCATAGTGAATATTTCACTGTGGCATTCCTAAATGTGTTATATAGTAAATATTTCACTGTGGCATTCCTAAATATGTTATATAGTGAATACTTCACTGTGGCATTCCTTAATATGTTACATAGTAAATATTTCACTGTGGCATTCCTAAATATGTTTTCACTGTGGCATTCTTAAATATGTTTCATAGTGAATATTTCACTGTGGCATTCCTAAATATGTTACATAGTGAATATTTCACTGTGGCATTCCTCATACGTTATATAGTGAATATTTCACTGTGGTATTCCTAAATATGTTACATAGTGAATATTTCACTGTGGCATTCCCTCATGCGTTATATAGTGAATATTTCACTTTGGTATTCCTAAATATGTTATACAGTAAATATTTCACTGTGGCATTCCTAAATATGTTATATAGTAAATATTTCACTGTGGCATTCCTAAATATGTTATATAGTGAATACTTCACTGTGGCATTCTTAAATATGTTCATAGTGATTATTTCACTGTGGCATTCCTAAATATGTTGCATAGTGAATATTTCACTGTGGCATTCCTAAATATGTTGCATAGTGAATATTTCACTGTGGCAATCCTAAATATGTGATATAGTGAATATTTCACTGTGGCATTCCTTAATATGTTATATAGTAAATATTTTACTGTGACATTCCTAGATATGTTACATTAGGAATGCTACAGTGAAGAATTTTGTCATTTCATTTTAATTGATATAGCACCTTTATTAATCTTGTCATAAGAGCACAAACAAATAAACAATGAAGATACAGTAAATAGTAAAATAACACAACAAACTATGAACATAATTCCCACTTTAACACAAGGGCATTCCTGGGGTGGATAATGTTTTCATTATAACTTTAACACAAGGACATTCCCAAGGTAGATACCATTTTCATTATAACTTTAACACAGGGACATTCCCTGGATAGATAATGTTTTCATTATAACTTTAACACAGGGACATTCCCTGGATAGATAATGTTTTCATTATAACTTTAACACAGGGACATTCCCCAGGTAGATAATGTTTTCATTATAACTTTAACACAGGGACATTCCCTGGATAGATAATGTTTTCATTATAACTTTAACACAGAGACATTCCCCAGGTAGATAATGTTTTCATTATAACTTTAACACAGAGACATTCCCCAGGTAGATAATGTTTTCATTATAACTTTAACACAGGGACATTCCCTGGATAGATAATGTTTTCATTATAACTTTAACACAGGGACATTCCCTGGATAGATAATGTTTTCATTATAACTTTAACACAGAGACATTCCCTGGATAGATAATGTTTTCATTATAACTTTAACACAGGGACATTCCCTGGATAGATAATGTTTTCATTATAACTTTAACACAGGGACATTCCCTGGATAGATAATGTTTTCATTATAACTTTAACACAGAGACATTCCCATGGTAGATAATGTTTTCATTATGACTTCAACACAGGGACATTCCCTGGATAGATAATGTTTTCATTATAACTTTAACACAGGGACATTCCCCAGGTAGATAATGTTTTATTATAACTTTAACACAGGGACATTCCCATGGTAGATAATGTTTTCATTATAACTTTAACACAGGGACATTCCCTGGATAGATAATGTTTTCATTATTATAACTTTAACACAGAGACATTCCCCAGGTAGATAATGTTTTCATTATAACTTTAACACAGAGGCATTCCCTGGATAGATAATGTTTTCATTATAACTTTAACACAGGGAGATTCCCCAGGTAGATAATGTTTTCATTATAACTTTAACACAGAGACAATCCCCTGGATAGATAATGTTTTCATTATAACTTTAACACAGAGGCATTCCCTGGATAGATAATGTTTTCATTATAACTTTAACACAGAGACATTCCCATGGTAGATAATGTTTTCATTATAACTTTAACACAGGGACATTCCCTGGATAGATAATGTTATCATTATAACTTTAACACAGAAACATTCCCCAGGTAGATAATGTTATCATTATAACTTTAACACAGAGGCATTCCCTGGATAGATAATGTTTTCATTATAACTTTAACACAGGGACATTCCCTGGATAGATAATGTTTTCATTATAACTTTAACACAGAGACATTCCCTGGATAGATAATGTTTTCATTATAACTTTAACACAGGGACATTCCCTGGATAGATAATGTTTTCATTATGACTTTAAAGAAGAGACATTCCCAGGTAGATAATGTTTTCATTATAACTTTAACACAGGGACATTCCCAGGTAGATAATGTTATCATTATAACTTTAACACAGAGACATTCCCAGGGTAGATAATGTTTTCATTATAACTTTAACACAGGGACATTCCCCAGATAGATAATGTTTTCATTATAACTTTAACACAGGGACATTCCCTGGATAGATAATGTTTTCATTATGACTTTAAAGAAGAGACATTTCCCAGGTAGATAATGTTTTCATTATAACTTTAACACAGACATTCCCAGGGTAGATAATGTTTTCATTATAACTTTAACACAGGGACATTCCCCAGGTAGATAATGTTTTCACTATAACTTTAACACAGAGACATTACCAGGGTAGATAATGTTTTCATTATAACTTTAACACAGGACATTCCCTGGATAGATAATGTTTTCATTATAACTTTAACACAGAGACATTCCCCAGGTAGATAATGTTTTCATTATAACTTTAACACAGAGACATTCCCCAGGTAGATAATGTTTTCATTATAACTTTAACACAGAGACATTCCCAGGGTAGATAATGTTTTCATTATAACTTTAACACAGGGACATTCCCTGGATAGATAATTTTCATTATAACTTTAACACAGGGACATTCCCCAGGTAGATAATGTTTTCATTATAACTTTAACACAGGGACATTCCCTGGATAGATAATGTTTTCATTATAACTTTAACACAGAGACATTCCCCAGGTAGATAATGTTTTCATTATAACTTTAACACAGGGACATTCCCAGGTAGATAATGTTTTCATTATAACTTTAACACAGAGACATTCCGCAGGTAGATAATGTTTTCATTATAACTTTAACACAGGATCATTCCCAGGGTAGATAATATTTTCATTATAATTTAAGCACAGAGACATTCCCAGGATAGATACTATTTCATTGTCACTTTAACACAGGGACATTCCCATGGTAGATCATGTTTTCATTGTATCTTTAACATAGAGACATTCCCAGGTAGATAATGTTTTCATTATTATAACTTTAACACAGAGACATTCCCATGGTAGATAATGTTTTCATTATAACTTTAACACAGAGACATTCCCATGGTAGATAATGTTTTCATTATAACTTTAACACAGGGACATTCCCAGGGTAGATAATGTTTTCATTATAACTTTAACACAGAGACATTCCCCAGGTAGATAATGTTTTTTATTATAACTTTAACACAAGACATTCCCAGGGTAGATAATTTTTCATTATAACTTTAACACAAAGACATTCCCAGGGTAGATAATGTTTTCATTATAACTTTAACACAAAGACATTCCCCAGGTAGATAATGTTTTCATTATAACTTTAATACAGGGACATTCCCCAGGTAGATAATGTTATCATTATAACTTTAACACAGAGACATTCCCAGGTAGATAATGTTTTCATTATAACTTTAACGCAGAGACATTCCCCAGGTAGATAATGTTTTCATCATAACTTTAACACAGGGACATTCCCTGGATAGATAATGTTTTCATTATAACTTTAACACAGAGACATTCCCCAGGTAGATAATGTTTTCATTATAACTTTAACACAGGGACATTCCCCAGGTAGATAATGTTTTCATTATAACTTTAACACAGAGACATTCCGCAGGTAGATAATGTTTTCATTATAACTTTAACGCAGAGACATTCCCCAGGTAGATAATGTTTTCATTATAACTTTAACGCAGAGACATTCCCAGGTAGATAATGTTTTCATTATAACTTTAACGCAGAGACATTCCCCAGGTAGATAATGTTTCATTATAACTTTAACACAGAGACATTCCCCAGGTAGATAATGTTTTCATTATAACTTTAACACAGGACATTCCCTGGATAGATAATGTTTTCATTATAACTTTAACACAGAGACATTCCCTGGATAGATAATGTTTTCATTATAACTTTAACGCAGAGACATTCCCCAGGTAGATAATGTTTTCATTATAACTTTAACACAGGGACATTCCCTGGATAGATAATGTTTTCATTATAACTTTACCACAGAGACATTCCCCAGGTAGATAATGTTTTCATTATAACTTTAACACAGAGACATTCCCAGGGTAGATAATGTTTTCATTATAACTTTAACACAAGGACATTCCCCAGGTAGATAATGTTTTCACTATAACTTTAACACAGAGACATTACCAGGGTAGATAATGTTTTCATTATAACTTTAACACAGGGACATTCCCTGGATAGATAATGTTTTCATTATAACTTTAACACAGAGACATTCCCCAGGTAGATAATGTTTTCATTATAACTTTAACACAGAGACATTCCCCAGGTAGATAATGTTTTCATTATAACTTTAACACAGAGACATTCCCAGGGTAGATAATGTTTTCATTATAACTTTAACACAGGGACATTCCCTGGATAGATAATGTTTTCATTATAACTTTAACACAGGGACATTCCCCAGGTAGATAATGTTTTCATTATAACTTTAACACAGGGACATTCCCTGGATAGATAATGTTTTCATTATAACTTTAACACAGAGACATTCCCCAGGTAGATAATGTTTTCATTATAACTTTAACACAGGGACATTCCCCAGGTAGATAATGTTTTCATTATAACTTTAACACAGAGACATTCCGCAGGTAGATAATGTTTTCATTATAACTTTAACACAGGATCATTCCCAGGGTAGATAATATTTTCATTATAATTTAAGCACAGAGACATTCCCAGGATAGATACTATTTTCATTGTCACTTTAACACAGGGACATTCCCATGGTAGATCATGTTTTCATTGTATCTTTAACATAGAGACATTCCCAGGTAGATAATGTTTTCATTATAACTTTAACACAGAGACATTCCCATGGTAGATAATGTTTTCATTATAACTTTAACACAGAGACATTCCCATGGTAGATAATGTTTTCATTATAACTTTAACACAGGGACATTCCCAGGGTAGATAATGTTTTCATTATAACTTTAACACAGAGACATTCCCCAGGTAGATAATGTTTTATTATAACTTTAACACAAAGACATTCCCAGGGTAGATAATTTTTTCATTATAACTTTAACACAAAGACATTCCCAGGGTAGATAATGTTTTCATTATAACTTTAACACAAAGACATTCCCCAGGTAGATAATGTTTTCATTATAACTTTAATACAGGGACATTCCCCAGGTAGATAATGTTATCATTATAACTTTAACACAGAGACATTCCCCAGGTAGATAATGTTTTCATTATAACTTTAACACAGAGACATTCCCCAGGTAGATAATGTTTTCATCATAACTTTAACACAGGGACATTCCCTGGATAGATAATGTTTTCATTATAACTTTAACACAGAGACATTCCCCAGGTAGATAATGTTTTCATTATAACTTTAACACAGGGACATTCCCCAGGTAGATAATGTTTTCATTATAACTTTAACACAGAGACATTCCGCAGGTAGATAATGTTTTCATTATAACTTTAACGCAGAGACATTCCCCAGGTAGATAATGTTTTCATTATAACTTTAACACAGAGACATTCCCCAGGTAGATAATGTTTTCATTATAACTTTAACACAGGGACATTCCCTGGATAGATAATGTTTTCATTATAACTTTAACACAGAGACATTCCCTGGATAGATAATGTTTTCATTATAACTTTAACGCAGAGACATTCCCCAGGTAGATAATGTTTTCATTATAACTTTAACACAGGGACATTCCCTGGATAGATAATGTTTTCATTATAACTTTACCACAGAGACATTCCCCAGGTAGATAATGTTTTCATTATAACTTTAACACAGAGACATTCCCAGGGTAGATAATGTTTTCATTATAACTTTAACACAGGGACATTCCCTGGATAGATAATGTTTTCATTATAACTTTAAAGAAGAGACATTCCCCAGGTAGATCATGTTTTCATTATAACTTTAACACAGGGACATTCCCCAGGTAGATAATGTTTTCATTATAACTTTAACACAGAGACATTCCCCAGGTAGATAATGTTTTCATTATAACTTTAACACAGGATCATTCCCAGGGTAGATAATATTTGTTATTATAATTTAAGCACAGAGACCTTCCCAGGATAGATACTATTTTCATTGTCACTTTAACACAGGGACATTCCCAGGGTAGATAATAATTTCATTGTCACTTTAACACAGGGACATTCCCCAGATAGATAATGTTTTCATTATAACTTTAACACAGGGACATTCCCTATGTAGATAATGTTTTCATTATGACTTTAAAGAAGAGACATTTCCCAGGTAGATAATGTTTTCATTATAACTTTAACACAGAGACATTCCCAGGGTAGATAATGTTTTCATTATAACTTTAACACAAGGACATTCCCCAGGTAGATAATGTTTTCACTATAACTTTAACACAGAGACATTACCAGGGTAGATAATGTTTTCATTATAACTTTAACACAGGGACATTCCCTGGATAGATAATGTTTTCATTATAACTTTAACACAGAGACATTCCCCAGGTAGATAATGTTTTCATTATAACTTTAACACAGAGACATTCCCCAGGTAGATAATGTTTTCATTATAACTTTAACACAGAGACATTCCCAGGGTAGATAATGTTTTCATTATAACTTTAACACAGGGACATTCCTGGATAGATAATGTTTTCATTATAACTTTAACACAGGGACATTCCCTGGATAGATAATGTTTTCATTATAACTTTAACACAGAGACATTCCCCAGGTAGATAATGTTTTCATTATAACTTTAACACAGGGACATTCCCCAGGTAGATAATGTTTTCATTATAACTTTAACACAGGGACATTCCCTGGATAGATAATGTTTTCATTATAACTTTAACACAGAGACATTCCCCAGGTAGATAATGTTTTCATTATAACTTTAACACAGGGATATTCCCCAGGTAGATAATGTTTTCATTATAACTTTAACACAGAGACATTCCGCAGGTAGATAATGTTTTCATTATAATTTAAGCACAGAGACATTCCCAGGATAGATACTATTTTCATTGTCACTTTAACACAGGGACATTCCCATGGTAGATCATGTTTTCATTATAACTTTAACGCAGAGACATTCCCCAGGTAGATAATGTTTTCATTATAACTTTAACACAGGGACATTCCCTGGATAGATAATGTTTTCATTATAACTTTAACACAGAGACATTCCCCAGGTAGATAATGTTTTCATTATAACTTTAACACAGGGACATTCCCCAGGTAGATAATGTTTTCATTATAACTTTAACATAGAGACATTCCCAGGTAGATAATGTTTTCATTATTATAACTTTAACACAGAGACATTCCCATGGTAGATAATGTTTTCATTATAACTTTAACACAGAGACATTCCCATGGTAGATAATGTTTTCATTATAACTTTAACACAGGGACATTCCCTGGATAGATAATGTTTTCATTATAACTTTAACACAGAGACATTCCCCAGGTAGATAATGTTTTTTATTATAACTTTAACACAAAGACATTCCCAGGGTAGATAATGTTTTCATTATAACTTTAACACAAAGACATTCCCCAGGTAGATAATGTTTTCATTATAACTTTAATACAGGGACATTCCCCAGGTAGATAATGTTATCATTATAACTTTAACACAGACACATTCCCCAGGTAGATAATGTTTTCATTATAACTTTAACGCAGAGACATTCCCCAGGTAGATAATGTTTTCATTATAACTTTAACACAGGGACATTCCCTGGATAGATAATGTTTTCATTATAACTTTAACACAGAGACATTCCCCAGGTAGATAATGTTTTCATTATAACTTTAACACAGGGACATTCCCCAGGTAGATAATGTTTTCATTATAACTTTAACACAGAGACATTCCGCAGGTAGATAATGTTTTCATTATAACTTTAACGCAGAGACATTCCCCAGGTAGATAATGTTTTCATTATAACTTTAACGCAGAGACATTCCCCAGGTAGATAATGTTTTCATTATAACTTTAACGCAGAGACATTCCCCAGGTAGATAATGTTTTCATTATAACTTTAACACAGAGACATTCCCCAGGTAGATAATGTTTTCATTATAACTTTAACACAGGGACATTCCCTGGATAGATAATGTTTTCATTATAACTTTAACACAGAGACATTCCCTGGATAGATAATGTTTTCATTATAACTTTAATGCAGAGACATTCCCCAGGTAGATAATGTTTTCATTATAACTTTAACACAGGGACATTCCCTGGATAGATAATGTTTTCATTATAACTTTACCACAGAGACATTCCCCAGGTAGATAATGTTTTCATTATAACTTTAACACAGAGACATTCCCAGGGTAGATAATGTTTTCATTATAACTTTAACACAGGGACATTCCCTGGATAGATAATGTTTTCATTATAACTTTAACACAGAGACATTCCCCAGGTAGATCATGTTTTCATTATAACTTTAACACAGGGACATTCCCCAGGTAGATAATGTTTTCATTATAACTTTAACACAGAGACATTCCCCAGGTAGATAATGTTTTCATTATAACTTTAACACAGGATCATTCCCAGGGTAGATAATATTTTTTATTATAATTTAAGCACAGAGACATTCCCAGGATAGATACTATTTTCATTGTCACTTTAACACAGGGACATTCCCAGGGTAGATAATAATTTCATTGTCACTTTAACACAGGGACATTCCAATGGTAAATCATGTTTTCATTGTCACTTTAACATAGAGACATGCCCAGGGTAGATAATATTTTCATTGTCACTTTAACACAGGGACATTCCCATGGTAGATCATGTTTTCATTGTATCTTTAACATAGAGACATTCCCAGGGTAGATAATATTTTCATTGTCACTTTAACACAGGGACATTCCCATGGTAGATAATGTTTTCATTGTCACTTTAACAGAGACATTCCCATGGTAGATAATGTTTTTATTGTCACTTTAACACAGGGACATTCCCAGGGTAGATAATATTTTCATTGTCACTTTAACACAGAGACATTCCCATGGCAGATAATATTTTCATTATAACTTTAACACAGAGACATTCCCATGGTAGATAATGTTTTCATTGTCACTTTAACACAGGGACATTCCCCAGGTAGATAATGTTTTCATTGTCACTTTAACACAGGGACATTCCCATGGTAGATAATGTTTTTATTGTCTTTTTCACACAGGGACATTCCCATGGTAGATAATGTTTTTATTATAACTTTAAAGATAATGTCTTCATTATAACTTTACCACAGGGACATTCTCAGGTAGATAATGTTTAACTTTAACACAGGGACATTCCCCAGGTAGATAATGTTTAATGTTAACACAGGGATATTTCCCAGGTAGATAATGTTTAACTTTAACACAGGGACATTCCCCAGGTAGATAATGTTTTCATTATAACTTTAACACAGGGACATTCCCCAGGTAGATGATGTTTTTATTGTCTTTTTAACACAGGGACATTCCCATGGTAGATTATACATTTATTGCCTTTGAGTGAGGGAGATATGAACATTTGTTCACCTGCAACAAGTCACACAGGGAAATGTGACTTGTTTAGGGTGAACAAATGTTCATATCTCCCTCAAACAAAGGCAATAAATTGTTTATTATACTGAAAGATAACCATTGTAATAAGAAAGACAGAAAGAAAGAAAATATTTAAAAAAGACGTCTGAAAACATCAGTCATTCTCCAATTCATTGCTTTTTTCTCCTATCCGAACTCCTCGGAGGCAAATGCTAGAACGTCCAGGGCTCGTACAGAAATTTGGACTCCAAATTTAAGGACTTTTTAGGGTCATTTCAGGGTCTTATTTGTAAATTTAAGGCCTAATCAGAGGGACAATTTTAGCAAAAAAATTTTGGTGCAAAGGCAATTAAATCAATAAAAAATTATTTACGTGTCCATAGTAACGACACTTGAAGTGTAGGTTAAAGTTGAGCGTTTGGTTGGGCCAGGTAACTTTAAAATTGCCCATTTCAACGTAACTTATCAATTAATTTAATTATTTCTTTATATCAGTCTATTTACAACCACTTAATATCGAAATACAGACACCCAACTGGCCAAATTCAAAGGCTTTTAAGGGCCTTCAGGATAAATTCAAGGGCTTTTTAAGGTCAGAATTGTTTTAAGGGTCTTTTTAGGGCAAAAATCAAAATTTAAGGACTTTTCCAGGCCTGTACCAACCCTGACGTCAAGATCGATTCTCCATGGATGACGTCATGTCATTGTGATGTCACGGAGTGTTCCGAAGAGGTGGGATATGATGTTTTCAGAGTGATACACTGTGTTTTCTCCACCCTGATCACATGATCCAACGATCCAATCAAATTACAAATAGCATCTTATTTTTCTAATGAGGTATAATAAAATGTGTTCATTGTCACTTTAACACAGAGACATTCCCAGGGTAGATAATGTTTAACTTTAACACAGGGACATTCCCATGGTAGATGATGTTTTCATTGTCACTTTAACACAGGGACATTCCCATGGTAGATGATGTTTTCATTGTCACTTTAACACAGGGACATTCCCATGGTAGATAATATTTTCATTGTAACTTTAACACAGGGACATTCCCATGGTAGATAATATTTTCATTATAACTTTAACACAGGGACATTCCCATGGTAGATAATGTTTTCATTGTCACTTTAACACAGAGACATTCCCAGGGTAGATAATGTTTTCATTATAACTTTAACACAGGGACATTCCCATGGTAGATAATGTTTTCATTGTCACTTTAACACAGAGACATTCCCATGGTAGATAATATTTTCATTGTAACTTTAACACAGGGACATTCCCTGGTTAGATAATGTTTTCATTGTCACTTTAACATAGAGACATTCCCAGGGTAGATAATATTTTCATTGTCACTTTAACACAGGGACATTCCCAGGGTAGATAATGTTTTCATTGTCACTTTAACACAGGGACATTCCCCAGGTAGATAATGTTTTCATTATAACTTTAACACAGAGACATTCCCCAGGTAGATAGTGTTTTCATTATAACTTTAACACAGAGACATTCCCCAGGTAGATAATGTTTTCATTATAACTTTAACACAGGGACATTTCCCGGGTAGATAATGTTTTCATTGTCACTTTAAAATAGGGACATTCCCCGGGTAGATAATGTTTTTATTGTCACTTTAACACAGGGACATTCCCAGGGTAGATCATGTTTTTATTGTCACTTTAACATAGAGACATTCCCATGGTAGATAATGTTTTCATTGTCACTTTAACACAGGGACATTCCCTGGATAGATAATGTTTTCATTGTCACTTTAAACACAGGGACATTCCCAGGGTAGATAATGTTTTCATTATAACTTTATTACAGGAACATTCCCAGGGTAGATAATGTTTTTATTGTCTTTTTAACACAGGGGCATTCAAAGGGTAGATAATGTTTTTATTATAACTTTAACACAGGGACATTCCCAGGGTAGATAATGTTTTCATTGTCACTTAAACACTGTTGCCTGTAAATACTTTAGATAATTCAAATAGTCTTGACTGAGATGTCCAATCAAAATTACACATTTATGTATTGGGTGATTTACTTTTTGATGGTAAAACTGTTATGTTGTTATGTCATAATGGTGTGTGTGTGTGTGGGTGGGTGGGTGGATAGGTGTGTGTGTGTGTGAAGAGAGAGATGATTGCTGTTTTGAAAAAAAAACATAGCACTGCGGTGTTGTACGGTGTAGTTAGGAAAATTGTGTTTTGGCAAGACAGAATATAACCGAAAATCTCCCCCACCCCACCTGGGAAAAAGGGGGGGGGTTTAAATTATGCATAGTCCAACAGATGTTTTTTTGGAAAAAGAAACAATGTACCAAACCATGTATTGCTAAATTAAAGGGTAGAAAAAAATAATTTCATAAATATATGAAAAAGACAATCAGTAATTAAAATTTAATAAAGTTTTATAAAGTCGTACCGGATCGTTTTGTCATTTCGGATGGAGAGAAAGTAGAGTTTTGCAGACCCTACCGTCGCTATGAGGGGGTACATTCTAGCGGTTGTATGTAACTGGATCATTTGCTGTTAAATCTGGGTTTTAATAAACTGCTGATTATCACTCACAATATTCCTGTTTCATGTTAATGGTTGTTGTTGTTAATGGTGAAGTATTTAAAATCCACAAAATCCACATGTGGTCATTTGCACACAACACTGTACAAATTATCTCCCTTTCACGAAAGTGAAATCTAATCGATAAACAGTTTTAAAATATGACACAATTGCCTCAACATCAAAATACGTTATCATACCCTTCAAAATAAATTTAAATTATCGTAGATTTCATGAAGAATTAATTAAATCCACCTGCCATTGCTGTTTATTTCATAAAAAATTATGATTTTTCATCGTAGGACGCAAACTTCTCAGACTACTTTTTATTGTAAACATGAAATCAATTCACCAAATTGCAGAAATTATTGGATACATCCCGTCGCAATATTTTACTAGATTCCGAAATGTATTCCGAAAATTTATTCCAAATGTGCATATGTAACCAAATGCATTACCCGTCTCAGAATTCATATCTCACGATAAAACAGATATATTTCTTTCACGCCCATTTACCTGGCGCACTATTTCCATGCGTACTCATATCTTATAATTTCATAGCAAAGAAGCCTGATATCTTGGAAGAAAGCGATAGCAAAGTACGCGTTCACTGTCGTGAAACGCCGTACAAAAACAAAAAGACATGAAAGCAGCGTTAGATGAAAAGGTTAAGCATTATTTTGGTAATTAAAAGCATCATTATCCATGCCTGATACTTAGCCTCAGCAGGTTTATTAACTTGTAGCCGTTTATGGCGTGTTTTGATATACTATTATATAAATGAACTTCCAACCATTTGTGGTTGTGTGATAATGGACAATTTGATTTTTAACCAGTTTCTGCCTCATTTAGAAATTTTATCAGTTATGCCATTATAGGTATTACACCGCTGGCTGCTTAAGGTTTCAATAGGGGAATATATCAACAGGCCATTACCTGGTATTGCATGGGTTGCTGCTATCTTTCAATGTATAAATCATTTTCAGTATGCTTCAAAAATGCAGGGCTTAATTAATAAATAATTATTTGTATCCTACCACTGTCTTCTACTTTTCAAATTAGGTATTTCAGTTTATGCACCATTACAGGTATTGCACCACTGGGCTACTTGTGATATGGTGTTTCAGTTTATGCATCATAACAGGTATTGCACTGCTGGGCCACTTGTAATACAGTGTTTCAGTTTATGCACCATTACAGGTATTGCACCACTGGGCAACTTGTAATATGGTGTTTCAGTTTATGCACCATAACAGGTATTGCACCACTGTGCCACTTGCAATACGATGTTTCAGTTTATGCACCATAACAGGTATTGCACCACTGTGCCACTTGTAATACAGTGTTTAAGTGTATGCACCATTATAGGTATTGCACCGCTGTGCCACTTGTAATATGGTGTTTCAGTTTATGCACCATTACAGGTATTGCACTGCTGGGCCACTTGTAATATGGTGTTTCAGTTTATGCATCATAACAGGTATTGCACTGCTGGGCCACTTGTAATACAGTGTTTAGTTTATGCACCATTACAGGTATTGCACCACTGAGCTACTTGTAATATGGTGTTTCAGTTTATGCACCATAACAGGTATTGCACCACTGTGCCACTTGTAATACAGTGTTTAAGTGTATGCACCATTATAGGTATTGCACCGCTGTGCCACTTGTGATATGGTGTTTCAGTTTATGCACCATTACAGGTATTGCACTGCTGGGCCATTTGTAATATGGTATTTCAGTTTATACACTATTACAGATATTGCACTTCTGGGCCACTTGTAATATGGTGTTTCAGTTTATACACTGTTACAGATATTGCACTTCTGGGCCACTTGTAATATGTTGTTTAAGTGTATGCACCATTATAGGTATTGCTCCGCTGTGCCACTTGTAATATGGTGTTTCAGTTTATGCACCATTAGAGGTATTGCACTGCTGGGCCACTTGTAATATGGTGTTTCAGTTTATGCATCATAACAGGTATTGCACTGCTGGGCCACTTGTAATACAGTGTTTAGTTTATGCACCATTACAGGTATTGCACCACTGAGCTACTTGTAATATGGTGTTTCAGTTTATGCACCATAACAGGTATTGCACCACTGTGCCACTTGTAATACAGTGTTTAAGTGTATGCACCATTATAGGTATTGCACCGCTGTGCCACTTGTAATATGGTGTTTCAGTTTATGCACCATTACAGGTATTGCACTGCTGGGCCATTTGTAATATGGTATTTCAGTTTATACACTATTACAGCTATTGCACTTCTGGGCCACTTGTAATATGGTGTTTCAGTTTATACACTGTTACAGATATTGCACTTCTGGGCCACTTGTAATATGTTGTTTCAGTTTATGCACCATTATAGATATTGCACTTCTGGGCCATTTGTAATATGGTATTTCAGTTTATACACTATTACAGATATTGCACTTCTGGGCCACTTGTAATATGGTGTTTCAGTTATGCACTATTACAGACATTGCACTTCTGGGCCATTTGTAATATGGTGTTTCAGTTTATGCAGTATTACAGATATTGCACTTCTGGGCCACTTGTAATATGGTGTTTCAGTTTATGCACTATTACAGATATTGCACTTCTGGGCCATTTGTAATATGGTATTTCAGTTTATACACTATTACAGATATTGCACTTCTGGGCCACTTGTAATATGATGTTTCAGTTTATGCACTATTACAGATATTGCACTTCTGGGCCATTTGTAATATGGTGTTTCAGTTTATACCCTGTTACAGATATTGCACTTCTGGGCCACTTGTAATATGGTGTTTCAGTTTTACACCATTACAGGTATTGCACCTCTGGGCCATTTGTTTTACTGTTAGTTATCCATCTACATTATCAATCTCCTGCTGCCAATTTTATGTTCTCCATAAAGCTTTTCTGGATGTATTTTCTGCTGCATGCTCCTGTTTTAGGATGGCAAAATAATGTACCCCGCTTGATTAAAGAGCATTTGAAAAAATTAATCACCAAAACTAGGTAAGAAACAATCTGTATATATATGGAGTCCAAATTTTAAAGATTGGTCAGATTTAATGCCCTTAAGTATAGTCTTCAATAATGACACCAGTCCACTAGTCTGAGACCTGTAATTTGTCAGATTTAATGCCCCTAGGTATAGTCTTCAATAATGAGACCAGTCCACTAGTCTGAGACCTGTAATTTGTCAGATTTAATGCCCTTAGGTATAGTCTTCAATAATGAGACCAGTCCACTAGTCTGAGACCTGTAATTTGTCAGATTTAATGCCCTTAGGTATAGTCTTCAATAATGAGACCAGTCCACTAGTCTGAGACCTGTAATTTGTCAGATTTAATGCCCTTAGGTATAGTCTTCAATAACGAGACCAGTCCACTAGTCTGAGACCTGTAATTTGTCAGATTTAATGCCCTTAGGTATAGTCTTCAATAACGAGACCAGTCCACTAGTCTGAGACCTGTATTTTGTCAGATTTAATGCCCTTAAGTATCACATGAATTATCTTCATGGTCCAAAAGTGTGTCATGACCTTGAACCAAGGTGATATCGGAAAGTTCAAAGTCAAGGGAAAAGTATGTTTTAGAATTGTGTCGGGTCCTATCTCATAGCTGCTTTTGGCAAGTGTCATAAAACTTCAGATGAATTATCTTCATAGTCCAAAAATGTGTCATGGCGTTGAACCACGGTAATATAATCAAGGTCACAGGGGGGGAAAAAGTATATTTGAAAAACGTGTCCGAGCCATATTTTATTGCTTTTTTGGATGACTGTCACAAAACTTCACAAGTCCAAACGTGTCATGACCTTGAACTAAGGTCATATTACATTAAACCCTTGTAGATAGAGACAGTTCTAGTTATTTTAATTAGAATTGTACAACTTCAGTACCTGTCAAGGTGTACAACTGTCAGAAAAATTTACATTTACACTACCAAAAACTTTGATCAGAATATTTGATTGAAGAACAATCAAAGCTAATGTATTTCACAAATGCCATATTCAAATCCATGATGACAACAATGTAGCACCATTATAAATATAGCAGCAAGTTTTGGTATTTTGGAACCTTTTAAAGGAGTGTTAAAAATAGCTTCTTATTTAAATACAAGAGGCCCATGGGCCTTAACGCTCACCTGAGGAAGAGTACATATCTTATGCAGAGGTTCAATGGTCAATGACATTAATAAAAGAGAAATCAAAATTTTCAGCAGTAAGGGCCAATAATATGCAAGTATTTTTGCAAATTAATTATAATAATTATTATATAAGTATGCTATATATAACATATTTAAAGTCTAGCTACAATATATTATTTATAAACAGCTAAAACATCTGTATATTAAAATGTGCATTAGGCTAATACCTACAATATTCCAATATACATGCCTATACAAAGAGTTTATAGTTTTGAGATAATTAACCATTAAAGTATTCGTTTGCATCTATGACCTTGACCTTTGAACCTATGACCTTCATTCATATATCAAAATGATTGTTGTGCAAATGCCTACAATATTCCAATATACATGCCTATACAAAAAGTTTATAGTTTTTGAGACAATTAACAATTTAAGTATTTGTTTGCATCTATGACCTTGACCTTTGAACCTATGACCTTCATTCATATATCAAAATGATTGTTGTGCAAATGCCTACAATATTCCAATATACATGCCTATACAAAAAGTTTATATTTTTTGAGATAATTAACAATTTAAGTATTTGTTTGCGTCTATGACCTTGACCTTTGAACCCATGACCTTTATTCATATATCAAAATGATTGTTAGGCCAATACGTACCTTATTCCAATATACATGCCTATACAAAAAGTTTATAGTTTTTGAGATACATGCAATTAACCATTTAAGTATTAGTTTGCATCTATGACCTTGACCTTTGAACCTATGAACTTCATTCATATATCAAAATGATCGTTGTGCAAATGCCTAAAATATTCTAATATAAATGCCTATACAAAAAGTTTATAGTTTTTGAGATAATTAACCATTTAAATATTCGTTCACAGCTACGACCTTGACCTTTGAACCTATGACCTTCATTCATATATCAAAATGATCGTTAGGCCAATACCTACAATATTTCAATATACATGCCTATACAAAAAGTTTATAGTTTTTGAGATAATTAACCATTTCAGTACTTGTTTACATATGTGACCTTGACCTTTGAACCCATGACCTTTATTTATATATCAAAATGACCATTGTGCCATTACCTACAATATTCTGATATACATGCCTATACAAAAAATTCATAGTTTTGCAGATAATTAACTATTTTGGTATTCTTGGACATCTGTGACCTTGACCTTTGAACCCATGACCCTGATCTATGTATCAAAATGATCGTCATGTCAATACCTACAAATAACTGAAAATCCTGCGCCATTATCACAAGAAATGTTAAAAAAATAGCATTTTTTATCAAAGGTCAAAAACTGGGACATGACCTTGACCTTTGACCTTGACATCAATTGGAAGAAAATTGCAAGACAAGATCAACAGTGAAAACTCCATACAGTTATCTTCAGCCGTTATGAAGTTATAACAATAAATGTCTCATTTTAAAAATTAGGTAATTTTACGCAAACAACGCGTAACCTATTTTTCGTCTAATTTTCATGAAAAACACAATTTTAATGTTCCCAGGTATGCTGAATCCAAATATCCAATCAAAATTTGCCTGCACCTTTTGGTTTCAGAGAAGAAGATTTTTTTGTCTTTTTGCTATTTTTAGTAACAGCGGCCATCTTGTTGGGCGTGGCCAAACCCCGAACACAATTTTGAAAGGCTGTTACCCAAGCATGATAATCACCAAGATTCATCAAATATGGCTTAGTAGTTTTGGAGGAGAAGATTAAAATGTAAAGTTTACACACGACGGACGACGCACGACGGACGACGGACGG
The DNA here is from genome assembly GCA_021292105.1 of Anadara kagoshimensis. Taxonomy (NCBI): domain Eukaryota; kingdom Metazoa; phylum Mollusca; class Bivalvia; order Arcoida; family Arcidae; genus Anadara; species Anadara kagoshimensis. The sequence goes on from CM037862.1 coordinate 30,327,127, forward strand.
TGATAGATTGCAATAGCTCAACTGAGCCTTTGGCTCAGGTGAGCTAAAAATGCATGGCCAGATATCCTACAAAATTAAAAAATTTATTGAAGCTTAAAACATCAATAAACATATATGTAGAACATTAAATGAATAAATAATTACATTTACAAAATTAAAATTTGTAGCATGCCTTGTTGATATCGATTATGCTTTATCTAAAATATTTTTCCTATAGAGAAACATTTCATGAATTAATCATTTATTTACTTGATTCAAAATATACAGGCTTGCTTAATTAATATGTTGATATGGACTAAAAGGCATGCAAAAACCATCTGGGTATTGAAAATTTTCTGTTGTTATCCATTAACTGGTGTTACAGTTGTCAAAGACCACAGTACAGTTGTCAGGAGAAAATAACATAGTTTGATTGGTTGATCTAATACATGTGAAGAAAATGATATTAAATCAATAAACAAAACTTTATTTTTCTTCCCTAAATATGTAATAAGTACATGCATTCATATTTTAAAAAAGATAAATCTATAAGAATCGGAATCCTCAGAGTTTTGGGTTTTTTTTTTTTTTGTATTATTTTGTGTTTACCATGTGGTTTGCATATTATTTTATTTAGCAAAAATAATTCAACAGTGATGGTACCATTTTTACAACTGATTATTGAAGTGTTTTTCACTACAAATGGTGTATCATTTAGTATGCCTATTCCATACAGAAACACACAGTAACGTCATAAAACTGGCTGATTTAATATGGGACCCTATGGGAAATGCTGAAGTGTTTAATGAGACCGTAGTAATACTGAACTATTTCCTTATGAACAGACAGGATTAGTACAAATTAATTCTTACACAGAAACACCAAGTTACAAGTTACTTGCTTAGGGTGAGTAGGATGAAATTCGTTACCACCGAAAAACATTTTCAAAAAGTATCATTTAAGTATGAAATGAATTTGGCTTAGATTAGTGATGTGGTTTTAATGATTTCCAATTACTGAGGCTGAAATTGGTATTTTTATAACCAACATGAGTTAGAATGAACAAAATCCTCATTTCTCAAGACTTAAAAATGTCCATTAAAAAGGGATAATATCTGATTATCTCATCTTGATTGGTTAAAACCTTTAACATTTTGACACAAAATATAACAATTAGTTGTCCTTGATTGGTAATCTAAGATTGTGTGGAGGAGTGGGGACATTTTCTTCTTGACTATACTAATTTGCATTTAACCAGTGTACACAGGCAGCTATGATCTCCAGTCTTCTCAAAACCTCAGAGATTAAAGCTTAGCTTAATTACCTCACCTGAGCCGAATGCTGATATTTGGCAATAATGATCTTTAGGTGAAGGGCTTTCAGATTTGCACAAATGAAAGCATTATGTCCCTTTGGGGCCTCATAAAAAGGGAAATTGTGAAAACCTGTAAAAAATCATCTGAACATACAGGAGATATAGCTTAGATATTTTACGTAAAACATGCTTAGGGCACCTAGTTTCAGATTTGCACAAATCATAGCTGTAAGGGCCAAAATGGGGAATTTGCAAGGTACTTGAGGGGGACATTGCTAAAATTAATGTATTTGTCGATTTATCTTGGAAACTATAAACTTTTTGTAAAGGCATATATATATATTAGAATATTGTAGGCATTTGCCTAATGATCACTTTGATATATGATTCAAGGTCATGTATTCAAAGGTCAAGATCACAGATGCAAACTAAGACTAAAACGGTTAATTATCTTGTAAACTAAAAAAAATTTGTTTATGCGTGTTTATTAGAATATTGTTGTTTGGATGTAACAGTCATTTTGATATATGAATGAAGGTCATGAGTTCAAAGGTCAAGGTCAGAGATGGAAACGGATACTGAAATGGTTAATTATCTCGATAACTAAAACCTTTTTGGATAGACATGTATATTAGAATATTGTAGGCATTTACGTAACAATTATTATGATATATGCATAAAGGTCAAGGTCACAGATGCAAACAAATACTGAAATGGTTAATTATCTCAAAAAGTATAAACTTATATAGGCATGTATATTAGAATATTGTTTGTTTTGATATAACAGTCATTTTAATATATAAATGAAGGTCATAGGTTCAAAGGTCACAGAGGCAAACAAAAACTGAAATTGTTTATTATCTCAAGAACTCTAAACTTTCTGTAGAGGAATGTATATTAGAATATTGTAAGTATTGACATTAAAATCCTTTTGATATATGAATAAAGGTTATGGATTTAACTGTCACATTAAAATGGCCTAGTTTTTTAAGTTTTTACTATTTTAGCTTTTATAAATATACTGCAGCTAGATCTTAGATGTTTTTGATGTAGCATTTTAGGACAAGTTATAATTAAATTGCAAAAATTGTGGCATATTGGCCCTAACTGCTGAAGGAAGATCTGGACATTCTCACTTAATTTATGTAATTGACCATTAAGCCACTGCATGAGATATTTACATACCCTCAGGTGACCGTTAAGGCCCTCTGGTCTCTTGTTATTTTATTTAGAAATACCATAACTATAAATGACCGCCTCCGTGGCTCAGTGGTAGAACAGCTCGTTTGAACCCCAGTCGGGTCATTCATAAGACTTTAAAATTTGATATACTGCTTAATTCCATATCTGTCCATGTGAGATAAGGTTTCTCACACCTGTGACATGGAAATCCCAGGTTTTTACCCATGTGGGATTTCCTTGTCTCACCCAAGGGTTGAGACAGGCTACACGCTGAATTTCGGGCTTAGTTATACCTGCTCTGGATTTATCATTATTTAGATGACTTAATTAGTTGAGAAAAGTTCTGATGTCAACCAACAATTTCTCAACATCACAATCACTAACACACACTTAATTGATGACGTCATAATCATTTTACGTGAGAACATCAACAAAAATTGATTATGTCATTTTCAAGTAGGCACGGGTGGTGACATAAAAACTGAACAATTGATGCAATTTTTTGTTTACAAATCATGTTTTATGTTAAAAATGTGTGAGAAAAAGAATCTTACACCAGTAACAGGGTAAGACAGAGATATCTCAAACAAGGATGAATATTTTCCTGTCCAGAACGAGCTTTAGCTGTTGAGATATCTCTGT